>JASSUY010021664.1:0-27478 GCA_032466535.1 Forpus xanthops | reverse complement strand
TTCCTGACCCCAGGGCTGGCGATCGGCTACTCCCTGAGCACGTGAGCAAGACCTGCTCCTCCTCCACACACTGGTTATGCCTCTAAGGGGACAAGGGGACACTGGCACTGCCTTTTCTGCTTCCACCTGGAGCCACCTCAGGGGCTTCCAACAGCAGCAAAATGCCGTTGAGCTGATGAATCCTCGCAGCACAAATCCTCCTTGTGCTTGGCAGTGGGAGCTCCAAAGCACTGGGGGAAGGCACTGACTCACCTGTGAATCCTTTTTCTTCTGGCTACTGCCACTCTCTCCCCAGGAGCAGAGGACAGCCAGCTCCCTGACAACTGAGGCAGGATCCCTCGGTGATGAGCTTTGAACGTGGCCCCTCCAGGACCTGGAACTGCAGCACAGAACCTCCTGCGGCTTCATGCAGCTCCGAGTGTTCCCTCCCTCAGCCCCCCCCCAGCAATTCCCTGGTGCCTAGCAGATGATGACAGCGAGCTCCCTGACAACTGAAGCGGGAATTCCATCCATCCATCCGATGAGCTTTGAGCGTGGCCCCTCCAGGAGCTAGAACTGCAGCAGACAACCTCGCGCAGCTTCGTGCAGCTTCAAGGGTTCCCTCCATCCACGCCCTCCCCGCTCCCAGCAATTTCCCCGCTGCCCCAAGGACTTGCTCTCGGATGCCCTCAGCCTGCCAGCTCTCTCCTAGAGGCACTCCCTGGCACTCTGGCAGTGGGGCAGGGGAGGGCGCTGGGCTCCTGCTGCCCCAGAGCATTGTGATGCTGCATGACCAGGTGGGGGCACTATGACACGGGGGTGACGGTGCCCCCGCAGCCCTGCCCACCGCAGACATGGCTGCTGCTGCTGCTGCTGCCTCTTCTCCCAGCAGCCCTTGGAGAAGAGCCTTTGGCTGCTGGCCCTCAGGCAGTGCCTGTGCCCAGGACACCCGGGAGGATGTCCCTGCCCATGGTGGCCACACTCTGGGCATCGCTGCGGGCTCTCCCTCTAAATAAATCTATATGTTCAGACTCTATCCATAAAGCCTTTTATACCACATACACTCATTTGACTGTGGCGATGCCAAAGGTGAAAGGAAGGGGCTTTGGGCTCCCTCTGCATGAACTTTGCAGAAACATCGAGAGTATAAAGCATTTCCTCACCATTCCTTATCAATACACCAATTGGCATTTGCGACTACACTGTTTGTAGGGAGGTCTCCTTCTTGGAAAGGAGAATTCAAGAAATCTGCATTTGTAGCAGAGGATGTTTAGGTATTTGTTTGTGTCAACATTCATGTCAGTCAGGTAATGTTTCCAACCACGGGAAAAAGGGAAATATAACCCCATCAGGGTTTTAGCCAAACTAGCGACCCAGAACCACACATGTGCTTTGTCATTCCCCTCGCTTCTTCCTCCTACTGCTGTAGGGATGAGAAGGAAAATCAAAAAACTCTAACTCCCACTGGTTGAGATAAGAACAGTCTAGTAACGAAGGTATAACACAAACCACTACTGTTACCGCCAATAATAATGTTAAGGGACATAACAGGGAAATTGAATAAAACTGCTCACCACCCACCAATCAATACCCAGCCTGACCTGATAAGTGATCTGGCCATTCCAGGTAACTGCCCCCAATTTATCCACTAGGCATGATGTGCTGTGGTACAGAATACCTCTTTGGTCAGTTTGGGTCAGGCATCCTATCTCTGCTTCCTCCCAGATTGCCTCCTCCCTGGCAAAGCTTAAGATTCAGAAAGTTCTTGGTCAGAGTAAAATGTTACTGAGCAACAACTAAAATTATTGGTGTTACCAGCACTTTTCCCAGACTGGAAGTTAAAAACACAGCACTGCACCAGCTACTAAGAAGGAGAGAAATGACTGCTACTGCTGAATCCAGGATACCCCTATTTACAGGAAGGGGAGGATGGATGACCAGGAGTACTACAGACCAGTCATTCACACTTCCATGCCTGGCAAAATCTTGGAGCAGATTCTCCTGGAAAGCATGCTAAAGCACATAAAAAACAAGGATGTGACTGGTGACAGCCAGCATGGCTTCACTAGGGGGAAATCCTGCCTGACCAAATTGGTGGCCTTCTATGATAGGGCTACGAAACTGATGGAGAGTGGTAGACCAGTTGACACCATCTACCTGGACTTGTGCAAAGCATTTGACACTGTCTCACATGACATTCTTGTCTCTAAATTGTTGAGACATCAATTTGATAGGTAGACCACTCAGTGGATAAAAAACTGGCTGGATGGCTGCATGCAAAGAGTTGTGCTTAGTGTCCAGCTGGAGACCAGTAACGAGTGGTATCCCTCAGAGATCAGTGTTGGGACCAGTCTTGTTCAACATCTTTGTTGGTAACATGGACAGTGGGATTGAGTGCACCCTCAACAAGTTGGCCGATGCCACCGAGTTGTGTGGTTTTGTTGATACATTGGAGGGAAGGAATGCCATGTAGAGGGACCTTGACACGCTTGTGAGGTGGGCTGATGTCAGCCGTATGAAGTTTAACCATGAAAAGTGCAAGGTCCTACACCTGGGTTGGAGTAATCCCAGGCACAGGTACAGGTTGGGCAGAGAAGAGATTCGGAGCAGCCCTGCGGTGAAGGACTTGTGGGTGTTGATCGATGAGAAACTGAACATGAGCCAGCTTCAGTGTGCGCTCACAGACCAGAAAGCCAACGGTATCCTGGGTTGCATCAAAAGGAGCATGACCAGCAGGTCAAAGGGGTGATCCTGCTCCTCTCTCTCTCATAAGACCTCACTTTGAGTATTGAGTACAGCTATTAATGCTGATATTTGCATTTCTATTAGGTGCTCTGGATAAAAGCAGAACATGCCTTTCCTATTTCCTATTAAAATGCAATTCAAATGTTGTAGCCAGACAGTGAGCTATTCTTCAACTCTGTTATCCAGATTTATGTCACTGTATTATTTGGTCTCTTTAAACTGCTTGGAGCATGCTAATACAATAACCTCTACAGTCTTGTGCAAATTAACTGACTGAAATTCATAAACAATATTGCAAGGATATGTGAGAAAGAAAATAAACCAGACAAGTTCAGTCTCTCTGATCAATGCTAGCTTGGCAAGTCCAGTGAGTCAAACAAACTG
The DNA here is from genome assembly GCA_032466535.1 of Forpus xanthops. Lineage (NCBI taxonomy): Eukaryota > Metazoa > Chordata > Aves > Psittaciformes > Psittacidae > Forpus > Forpus xanthops. The sequence continues at coordinate 24,370 of JASSUY010021664.1, read as the reverse complement.
TTAATGAAAAGGTTGACCTATGCCACTGCCATCAGGTACAATCTGCATCTGAACCAGAATACAGAATTTTTACATGATTACTGTTGAATGGATGATCTTCACAGGTGATCTTGCAGCATGTCTGCAGAGGAAATCAGTAAAGAAATCCAGAGAGTGCAGAATTCCATCATCAGAACGTTTTTCAACATCATTTCCTTGAATTACATTTTAAACCCTGTCTTTTCCAAGAAACTGTTAAGATCTCTCAAAGGAGGGTGTCTAGCTCATTAACTTTAGTTCTGTTAACCATTTCAGAAGAGAAGAAAGTTATTTTTTGCCACAGCCTAGTTATTCAATGCAAGTACTGTTACGTCAGAAAACCTTAGGGGTGGCACACAGTTTCAGAGAACAAACATCACTAAGATGAAAAAGGTGTGTGTGAAAAATAAATAAGTTTAATCTATAAATAGGTGAATTTTTCTTTAAATATTTGTTGCTGGTGAAAACTATTTTAAAATAGCAGCATATATCTTTCTAGTATGGTGCATCAGACACCAAAAGGCAAGGTTACAGGCCAGATGATAGTTGTCATGTGAGCTTAATCTGTCTTTCAGTATTTGGCTTAACTGTTTCTTTATAACATAAACACATTTGAAAAGCTTAAGTGTAAACATTTTACACAACATCTAAAATGACAGACTAAAATTGCTTATGCTTGATTTTCAGCTTCTCGTTGAATGCACAAGTCTTTAAGAAATAAATGTAGGCTGCTTTCCCAAAGGATTTTCAAGTGTTGCTGTTATGCTATGACAGATAGCAAAAAATAAGAAGGGAAACTGGATTCCTCCTGGGACAAAGACCATTAATGAGAAAGTGACCTTCAAGTCCCTTTCTGAAATATCACAAAATCAGTGTTCAGTTTTTTCTACAAATTGATGCTCATTCCCTAACCTTTATGAAATATGGTGCTTGCTCAGCCCAGCAAAGTGGTTTGATGTGCATCACCTAGCTTTTGATAGAGACTCTGACTCCCATTGCTCACTTGCCTGCTTTTTGTGGTGCCTTCATTCCCCTCCTAGACTAGAGCCTTTCTTACACAGATGATATGCTTTCTCTGTAGTCTTTTAAAAGAAATAACATACAAAACATTCATCCAAACCAGAAGCAAAAGTAACTTAGCCCTGAAAGAGATGTGAGGATAGGACGCAGCTAGAACTCCAACTCACAATTTTAAATGCATCTGATGCCAGTACTGCCATCATCCAGGGCTTTGCCCTTTTGACCCACGCTTTCCTTCACAGTTACTTCATAGCTAGTCAGACTAATGGGAGTTCTCTGGAAAATAAGGCTGAGATGTTGATGGAATATGTTTTTGGTTCTGCAGACGAATGTCAATTTGGAGATTCTGGACTTTTGCATTCCATATATTAAATAAAAAAGAGTTATATTTTCATAGGCAGAGCTGCCAACCTAGTGTCCCCTGTTTTGATAGTTGCCATAACTGTCTTCAGCTACTTACAAAGTATCAGCTAGTATAGTCATTTTAAGCAGTAGCAAATCATACAGTCCAAGAAAGTGAAAACCAAAAATATATTTTTTCTGTACATGGACAAAGAGAAGAAAAACATCTTTTTATATATTCTCTACATGAAATAAATGGAAATGTAAGGGGTATTAGAGCACAAGTAGGAAAATCTGAGTAGGAAAAAGCATGGGGAAAATAAGAGTTAATAAGAAAAATATTGCAATGATATAATGAGAAAGGAGAGAGAAAAATAAAATCAGGAGACAAGAAGTTGAAATAGGAGAAGTTAGCTAGTAAGAGCTGACAAGCTGGACCAGAGAAATAAAGCAGCAACTAGGTGGAAGAGAGAACCCAACCAGAAACACAAATGTGTAAGCACTGGATGATTTTAAGTTAGAGTTCCTGAGTTTTAGGCTTTTCTCTTTCTGTCCTCAGGAAGTAGGCTTGTAGTCCAGAGGCTGACTGTGCCTTTCACTAGTGGTGATGATGAGTACAAAGATCCACCTTGATTATCTTGTGTATTACCAACTTCATATCATTAAACTGAAAGTCATAGCTGGAGAGGTCAATAGAATATGCAGAATTTGGGGATATTTTCTGTAAAATGAAGTTATGGATATGTTTAGGAGATCATACTACAATACAAGATGGAAAAGAATGCTAAGGCTGCTAAATCAAGCATTCAGATGATATCATATATATCTCCAGCTTGTAAATTATGAAATAGTATTTATTTATATGATCACGGAGTGTTTTCTACTTTATCTGACTCTGCTACAAACCAAGTGCACTATATTCAACATAATGATACAACATGCAAACAAAAAAATGCCCTCTTGTGTCACATAAACAGTCATGCTGAATGCTGTACACACTACGGTGCCAGTAAGATAAGCAGTGTAAGGAAAGCATGTGAGCCTGGTCACACTCAGATTTTCTGTTTCATCTTCTCCTAGTCTGCTGGGGCATTAGAGATATTTGAGGACACATGCCTACTTTCTCTATTTAACATTAATGGATTTGCTGTTCACAGAGTGGACTACACACCTGGAAGTCACCAGTCTCTGTCCAAGTACTGTTTTAGCTATCCTCAGCAGATATATACCTGATGTATTTAAAAAATAATAACAAAAAAAAAAAAAATCCCTGGTGAGATCTCCTGTGCTATCATCTACGTGATCTGCTTACCTTGAGAAACCTCTCTAATGTTTAACCTAGCCCTCCTGTCTTCTATGTTAAGACATTATTTCTTAAACTTCATACCATCAACACAGCAGTAAACTTCTCTATATTTCCCAGCAGTTTTATGCAGGTAATTTGCAGCGAGCTAAATACACTGCCATAACATAATAGCTGAAGTAAGCAGCAGCAACAAAAAAATTGTGCTTTGTAGTACAATTTTTTTTTGTGCTGTCTGCACTATGGGTGCTCTGGCTACACCTACATGAATGCATCAGGGATCATCCTCTTGCACTGGGGACAGCTGGGATGGGATGGAATGGACTGCGTGTGCTAAGACTCTCTCTCTGAAGTAGAATGGCCATGCGCTTAAAACCATCCTGTCTACTACTGTAATATCTGGCCAGCATGTGTCATATTCCTTGCCTTAGTGTTATTTTATTTACTAGTATATAGTCTAACCTAAACAAATCAAAACAAGATAAGGAAGCTAGTATTGATACAGCTGCTATTTTTTATTTTTTACTTTTATTAAATACAGAAAGCTACTTGTTCGCATATTGGGCCTACAATAACCTCATGGTTTAAAATAGCGTTATTTCTGCATATGCCCTAATAGAAGCCTTGATTTATAAGCTTTGTTTTCTTCCCCTCCATTGCTCAAAATAAAGCTCTCAGCTGTGCTTGTAGTCTTCTATTCCCATCACTTTCCAGTTAAAACCTCATGTAAGTTTTGTTTCTTATTTTGTAGCATTTCTAAGAATTGATCTTTTGTCTGACCTTTCAGCTGAACCCATGTCACACATCTTTGCGTATATAACTTTCACAATGGACTTTAGATCCTTTGATGTCTTTTGACCAGACTGATGAAGTGCAGCAGCATATGATCACTCCCCACCCAGATATGCCATCTTATTCTTTGCACTTGTCATTAGCCTTAATGCCTTTCATCCAGGCTGAATACCGTTTTCAGACTGTGCACAGTTTTTCTGCTTAATACAAATCCAGTTTCTCACTCTCAACACTCTCAGTGTGTCCAGTTCCAGTGACACAGGGTTCTTTTTATACAGTTCTTCTGGTGAGTTTTTTTTTTCTGTTAAGTATTTCCCCCTCTAGGCTCACAGCAAAGCCCTTTTCCCATTATATGTGTAGGTAGTCTGTTATTTCTTCACTACCCTTTTCTATTCACTTGCTCTACCAAAAGCAATTTCCTTTCCCAATCTTCAGATAATATTTATGCATTCAAATTCATGAACGATAGTAGAAATATCCCATTTCAGAAGAAGAGCTCAAATAGAAAAAATTAAGCTGTTACATTTGATGGGAAATGCTTTCTTTAATGTCTTGTCTTTCAAATACAATTTCAGCCCTAGTTTAGCTTTTTTTACTGAGCAAAGAAAGCCAGAAAGATATTTGTCTATCAACTGATAATATGAAAGATTAAAACTTTTCATATCCAGCCTAGATAGTACCTTATAAACGGTCCCTTGGCTAGGAAGAAAATATCAATAGAAATATAATTTGTCTTGCACTCCTCACCCAGAAGGATTCTCAGGTGTTTTGGAAGCAGATCTGCAGTTGACACACTGACAGAGCACCAGCATGCAACCTCAGCACCCAGTAGCTCAAGCATGCCCTGTTAAGGTGTCCGTACTTGGAGGGATTAGCTGGAGGGATTTGGCAGGCACAGACATACAGCCCTGCAAAACTAGATCTCTCTTCTCTAGTGTAAATCTAAGCCTTAAACTGTGGTAGATAATTTTAATCAGAGTAGAAGTCAAAGGAATATTTTATTCCCCACTGCTCTCTAGTACCTGGACTGTTGTAGTGTATGCAACACTGAATGATCTTATTTGATGGACTCCCTAACACATGGCCCTGTTCCAGCATGCTTTGTGCTCAAACCCACTGGGTTCAGAAGCACAGCTGGCAGCCCACTTCCTTATCAGGCCTAAGGTAGCATGGGCATTTCTTCTTATCACTTGCACAGTTTTAAGCAAACTGGATCACAATCCACTTTCATGTTTCCTCACTAATGCAAGAGTTATTCCATTCACACTCTCGTGCCCACTTCAGAAGATTTCACAGGCCAAAATACTTTTACACATCAAAGCAAGACTCTCCAGCTGGTCATAAAAATCTTCACAAGCACAACCAACCAACCATATTATACTATTATCAGAACACTTTTTTCTATACAAGGTTTTCAGAAGATGAAGTCCTTTTTCAGATTTATCTTTTTTTTCTTGCAGAAGATTATCTAGTAGCACAGATTATGATGCAGAAAATACATTAAAAGATTCTCTTGGTTGAGTAGTTTACTAAGGCAGTATTGCGTATGAGGAGGAAATTGATCCAGAGGAATCAATTGTACTGGAAAAGGTTATATATGCTTTCAGAAAGAAAATAAAAGGAAAGGGAGGGGAAAGCACAACACAGACAAAAATAGCTTTCAATAAGCTGTCCTTGGTTGCCATGGTTCCTTACTTGTCAATAATAATTGTGAAAAATACTAGTACGAGAGTCAGACAGTCACACTGTTTATTGCTACCCTCACAAACACACAGAAACTGTTACTCCCATACCCTACTGAACCTTTCTTTCTCCCTGATCAGTATATGATGCCACACTGTGGAACCACTTCAAACAGGTAGTGAAGTTCCCAGAAATGTTGGGACCTCACAGTGCAGTGCTATGAGCTCCTTTCCCCTTGCACTCAATCTTCTTGCTCTTTTCCCTTTCAGAGGTTACATGGGTCTCCCACTCAGTACATGTTGCCACTAAGGGCTGCATTACCAGCCTTCTCACAAAGACTCTGAAGGGACCTCTCCTGCCTCCTTGATCCATAGAAAACAAGGAAGGAAAAGAAAGAAAAATTGCCCCTGTAAAGCATGTAAGGAAAAATTTTCTATGGCAGAAGCAAGGGCTGCAGACAACCACATTTTTTTTTTTTTTTTTTTTTTTGTGGAGCAAGAACCTGGGGTTTTCATACCCAGTCAGATATTGATCTTTAACTCCATTGCAGTGAATTCACATTGAGTCACACAGCAGCATTTCTGAGAACAGGTACTTAACTGCTAGATTTCAACTGTTTCAGAAATTAATAGATACACCAAACCCCTTGCTTAGTTGCAGAAAAGCATTTTCAAAATTCACCCAGGGCTCAAATCCTTTCCTCCAGAACCCTCTCACCTCCTCCCATTTCTTTCATTTTCTACACAAAGGTTTAGCAAGTGTGACCTCAGACACAGGTGTCACTGTTCAGCAGTATCTTGCCTTTGGCATAAGCACACATTTTCCACTGAGTTCTGAGCTACAAAAGGATTCAGAAGTCACTGCACTGCAAGCAAGTGGTAGTATCTTGAAGCTTTGAGAAGCAGAGCAGATAGGCACATACCTGCCAAGGGTACTACTTTTTGAATGTCAAGTCATTAATTTTTTTTCACTTGCATTTTATTAAGAAAATAGAGAAGAGCCCATGGACTATGTTCACGTTCCTGAAAATATTTAATTTTGAATTATATTTCATATTCAAATTATTAAACACGAAGTTAAAATTTTATTATATAGCCATTTGTAACATATTAATAGCAAATAAAGAAATAATTGCCTATTGTTCCCACTTGATTCAATAGTCCCCTTATCCAAGTCTCTCATTGAATCTCCTAATTACATAAAATTTCTTCTGATGATGAATGTTGTTCTAATAAGAGATACTTGATCTGCATGCTTCCGCTATGACATCCTTAGACAGCTATGGCATTATTGTTACAGACCCTTTCTTCCCCTGTGCCAGAGGACCAAAGAATTTCAGGCTGTTCTGAAAAATCTCAGAAAGATTTGTAAATCAAGATACTAAGGGAATATATAAGGACTGGAATAGTCTCCAAAGTAGTGTTTTCTGTAGTAGTTTGGGGATGAGTTTAGGATTTTCCAGATTAACTTGTGATATTTGATAGTCTATTTTCCTATTTCCCTATTTGGAAATCCTTAATGTTGCTACTCTCTGAAAGAAGTGTATTTCAAGATAACTGATGTTTCAGAATTTGCAAATTAAGAGGTACCTCTCTATAGTTATCTTCAGAAAAGTTTAGCCTTTTCACATTTGACATCAAATAGAACAAGGAATTATTTGAGTATGATAGGAAAGCAGAGACTGAGGAAATACTCAAACATTACGGATAGAGCAACTCAAAGCCTTTGATATTGAACAGACTTTAGACATTATCACTTGTGCATTTATGAGGGGAAATGGGAACAGGAGAGATTAGAAGCAGTAAAATGTTGGGACATAACACACAAATTGTGTTTGGCCTATGTTTTAACAACATAACCACTCATGCTGATTTATATATTTTCTTAATTCTCGAGATGTGTTCAAAGTGGCCACCATCCACCAAAAAATATTTTTGTCAGATAGGACAGGATCATCAGCCTCTATAGGAACTGGGATCTACAGTCAGTCCTATTTTTTTTCTACTCATTATATTCTCTGTGATATTTAGTTTTATGATGATTACTCTAATTACAATACTAATAATTAATAGTTGACTTCATAACCTGCTTGCGATGTACTCAGGGGAATGCAATGCAACATAATAAACACAAACACAACATAGAAGTGTATTCTTTGAAATTCATAATCAGAGGGAAATGATGCATGATTTAGCATTTATTATGTTATTATTAGAAGGATGAGATCAACTTTTTTTTTTTTTTAGATCACAGAGTCCTTACTTCAAGAACATAAATGCTAGACATGCACTCGATTAGATGTGAATTTTCTTAAGTCACACTGAAGATGGGAATATCATTATGTGCACTCTGAGCCAAAAAGAACTGTTCCTCTTGTTTTTTCCAGATTAATAATTTAGGTTTACCTACCTATTTTCTAATTGTCAACAAATGCTAAAAAGTAACTTTCTTTCCAATGAGTCTGTTCTAAAAGCCCATCTTCTAAGATATTCTATGCAATCTAATTTTTCAGCTCAAGGGTTAGTTCTTGATAAGTTTTTTTATATTTCATGTATTTCTGATTCCAGTAAGTTTTCTTTCCATGTATCTGAAATATCATGCATCAGGACCACTTGAAAAAGAGAGAACAACTAAAGTGGATACCAGGTAACCTGTCCATGCTTATACTTCTGCCCTTTGACTTTACCTATTCCAATTTATCATTTACTGCTTTTACATGACTCAGCTAGTGTATTTTCAGACTGGGAAACAGAATTTTTCTATCATCTTAAATTGTTACTCTACAGATATGGTTTAAGAACTTCAGGGCCTTATTCTACTTAATATTTTATGCTTCACTTACTGCAAAAGAGATTACTGGAGAACAAGTGGTAGCATAGTACATATCACATATCAGATTGCTTCTATAATTTGCTTTATTAGCTGTTTTTTAAAAAAAAAGTAATCTATACTGGAGGTTTCTTGTTGGTAGTTTGTTTCTGACCTTGCACTGGCAGAAGCCGTACAAATAAAAATATGTCCAATATACTGTTACTGCCATGTTATTGCTAATATATCACCACTCCACACACCTGATGTCATTGTGTGTGCTCTTTTTGCATTGCAGTTGACTGTCAGATGGAAAACTGTACAGCTTTTAAACATTCCTCTTGACAGTCAAACTTCAAAAAAAAAATAAAACAAACAAAACAAGAGAAAGCAAAACCCAAATAAACAAAAAAATCCAAACCAGAAAACTGCAGTATTTCTGCTATAACTGAATTTATAGGAGCCCTCAGCTAATACAAGTAGTTGTGACAGCAGTGCACAATACACCAGCAATGCTCATTTGTAAACAAGGTAGCTTGATGATTATGTTATTTTTCCCCTGCAGCAGACATTTCTGGTTATGCACTATGAGGAAGAAAGGGGAAGAGGGCAGCACAGGATTCCCTCCGGGAAGATTACAGAAAACAAATACAATTTTTAATTAACATTCACATTTCTGTGGTATTCTAAGGTCTACAGGCATCAGACCAAGACAGTAAAACAGCAGCTCACAGACAGCAGAACAAAACATGAGAAGAAATGGTAGTGGCTCTTCTGATAGTGATTTGCATGTACTTTTCATTTAATACTTCAACTTCATATAAAATATTTAAATATCAAATGGTTAAACTGCATAAAATTTAAATCAGAGACAGACTTCAGAAAAAATGTAAACAATTTTCCAGTCATAGAGTCAAGATTAAAACAATCACACAGCAAAGGGGAAATATTTGTGTCCCTTTGGTAGTGAATGTTGTTCTACTTCTAGAAACCAAAACAACATTAACAGCAAATCTCATGTATGTTCTTTCTTATGACTTTCAGAGTATAGTGCACAGAAAACAAGCTGCTGTCTTCTGGCAAATATATAAATACAGTAAGGAACAAGTGAGAAGAATATTAAATAGATTTTTTTTGGGGGGGGGCATACAGAAAATTCCTAAATTCACATTTGATATGGTCTTAGGCACTGACTTCAAATCAGCTGATCTAAACTGTCTTTCAGGAGAGTCATCCTTTGCAAAACAGCTTCATTTGTGTAGCATGTAGGTTAAACAGAAGCAGAACACTTCTTCAGTAAAATGCTGGTGAATCAGCACCACTAAGAAATGCAGCTGTCTGTACTACATCTCAGCAGCAATGAGAGGCATTTACATGAGCAATAAAACTCAAATAACAGAATCATAAATATGCTTACTGCAGAAGACTGGCTTTCCTTGCATCTCACAACATAGGACTTCAGATTCTTTAGGGATCACACTGTGTGAGGAAGTATAAGAAATACATAGCAGGAATAATGTGGAAACCTTATTAGACACCGCTATGATGTCTTATGTCCTGATAGAAAAGGATTAATATCCTTTTCTAAAATGCTATCATCATACCCTTGATACTTATATACCTGTACTGATTGCTTGAACAGAGGCTTTGGCCTTAATTTCCTGTGGTAATGATTCCCCACCCTAGTTGCTTACTGTATGGAGATGTGCTTACCTTTATCATCCTGAAATTTCCTGCTTTTCATCTAACAGTCTTTCATCTTTGTGCATAGTGAGAGCAGAAGAAATGAAGTTCCTACTTTCCTTACACAATATCATTTGTCATTTTATATGTATTTTTTCAGGCTTGTTATTGGTTTTTTTTTTCTAAAGTAATCAATCCTAATAAAAAACTCCTTTCTGGCTGTTTCCGTTGACTCATTTTTCATTTCATTTGACATCCACAAACCTACTCCAATTCCACTATATTATTTTCCAGGTGGAAAAGCAGCAGAGAACACATGCAAAAGACTGTACCACTCATTTATCTAATGTGATCTTTTTTCTTCTACTTTAAGATTCTTCCCTAATGTGCCCATTGGAATATTGACTTACTAACATTCCCAGGCTAAGTTACAGTACACCATTCATTAGACTTCAATAATGCTTACATATCTTCCATATACCTATATGGTATGGTCCCTAACATAACTGCATATTTCTGAGATACAGTAGGTGGAACTAGGAAATACAACCCTTAAGGTGTTCCTAAGGAGAGCAGATTGAGATTAGACAATGTGTTATAGCAGATACATAAAAATATGTTGTGTAGCATACAGTTACAGCTGCACAATATTTAATGTCCTATTGTGTAACATCATTAGGTACTGATTTTATAGGCAGAGTAACTGTAAGCTTTATTAGCAAAGAGTTTAATAAAAAAAATTGTTTAGGACTGACTTCAGGCTGCTACCGCTCAAAATTTTAACAAATTAATTACATAAGTGATCTTGATGAGTTCTCTGAAATGTGAAGATATTACAATGAAACTTCAAATCTGTAGTATTTGATCGCCCTACATTCAACGTATTTTCTATGGGAGAAAAAGTTAATGTGAAACAAATGTAGAAAAATCAAGAATGACTGGAGGCTGGGAAAGCACTTGGTAAGAAAATCATATCCAATGATATATGCCCAAATTCCAAAGATGATAACTTCATAGAAGTAGAAAGCAAAGCCTGATTAAATATTGGAATTTCTAAAGCAAACTACATAGGATGGAAAGGAAAAGATAAGCCCATCAGGAAGCCTGGATTCTTATAGCTCCACTGTAAATCCTTGCTATTCTACAGTTACACAAGCATGAGTGCAGTTCCCTCCTGCATTTAGTCAAAATCCTCTTTACAGGCCAAATTCAGACAAAGGTAAATGGCTGAGGATCAAATCATAGCTTCTCTTGGTTTGCCTGTCTGCCAAAGCCTGTGCTCACATCATTATGCTAGCAGCGTGATTGTATTCAGAGGCAAAAAAACAAAGTCACAGACTAACAAAGTCACACTTTATGCCTTTGAATATCTCTCTCAAAGTTTTGGTTCAGATCTAAGTGGTGAGGCTCAGCGTATGAAGCTTAGTGTATTGTAGTGTTATGAACAGTATGTCAATGTTTTGCTTCTTAGTTAACTTTTATACCATTTAAGATCTTTCTGGGACTTTGACATTAATACAGATATTCTTGTGTGCTCAAAGCAGTATGTAATACGTAAGATACTTTTATCAGTTCATCCATTAAGCTATCATGATTTCAGGTACTGGTGTGGTGTTCTATAGATTTTCCTTCAGGGATGATGAGACATCAGTGTTCTAGAACGTTACCCAGCAAATTAACTAAAATAATGTTCATAACCCAAACAGATTACTATGTAGACATTTCTATTGTTCTGGTCAAGGCTGCCAAAGGGCAGCTGAAAATTTAGTTACATTGCCTGACAAAACATAATAATAATGCTACTATATTCCTGATATATTCATATATAACTTGTAAGGTGGTGAGTGACTTTTTTTGCCCCAGAGCTAGCCCTTTAAGCATCCTCTCCCCACAAAAATTTAACAAACACCTAAAAATTAGCAAAAAACATCCACTGTACCTATATCACAAAAATTATATATTTCATAGCCTACATAGAAATTAACAGTTTTCTGTACATTATCAACATAAGCTACATTTGCTTCTTTGATCCCTTTTATCAAATCTCTTCATAGAGAATTACAACAATTCAGTTTTCTCTTCTCCAAAGAAGTGGCAGGGGTCTTGGCCTTGAAGCAGGGGTTAATGATGGTGAAGCAGCACCTCTCCCTGTCCTGGGTTCAAGCAGTAGCAGTTATTTTTTTCCTCCTTCTTAGTAGCTAGTACAGTGTTGTGTTTTTGACTTTTCCCTGAGAACAGCACTGATAACGTTTTTAGTTACTGCTCAAATGTTTAGTCTGACCAAGGAGTTTGAGTCTCATGCTCTGCCAGGGAGGAGGGGAAGCTGGGAGGAAGCAGAGATGAGACACCTGACCCAAACTAGCCAAAGACATATTCAATGTCACTACACGTCATGTCCAGGATGTAAAAACTGGGGGCAGGGACCTGGAAGAGTTGGTTCACTGCTCAGTTGGGCTGGGTATTGGTGGGTGGCGAGTGGTTGTATTCTCTTTCCTTGTTGTTTCCCTTGACTTTATTATTATTGGTGGTAGCAGCAGTGGTTTGTGTTATAGCTGAGTGACTGGACTGTTCTTATCTCAACCCGTGGGAGTTACAGTCTTTCAATTCTCCTCCCCATCCCCCCAGGAGCTGGGGGGGAAGAAAGATGGGGGAGTGAGTGAGCCAGCTGGGTGAGTTATAGCTGCCTGAAACCACAACACTCCCCTAGGAAGCCCATGAGTCCATGGAAAGACAAGATCTTTCACATGCTGAACATACAGCTGTGGCGTTTGGTGGATCTAGTTTCTTTGTATAGTAAGCTCTATGAAAGAGCTCATCTGTGGATTTTCACAACTCACTTGCCCTGACTTACAGCACAAAATGGGTGGTGCAGGAGGTACCAAAAGGTCTCCTCAGATGTGCCTGATAGCCAAAGTATTTCTCCCTCTCTCCCTGGAGCAGAAGATAAACTCCCAGGCCCCATATCTAGCCTAAAATCTCAGGCCAACATGTGATCTCAGACCTCTTCAATCACATGCTGAAGTGCTTATTAATCAGTGACAATCTGTACTAAAATCTCCAGACTGCATAATTTAGAGAATAACAAATAGAGACTGAAAAACATCCTGGCACTTTTAAGGTAAAAAAGTATGTAAATGTATACTTGTATGCTTAAATGATATAAAAATATGCCACATGGCTCACAGCTCAAATCATACATACATTAACAAAAGAAGTCTAATCTCCAAAAAATCCTGACAGATGTATGATAGTACAACTATGTGGATTATGTGCAGCACTGAGTTTGAAAACACCAGGCAAGTTGGTGCATTGACAAGTGTAGAGTGTTGCACGGTATATTTAACATTCACTCCTGGAAAATGATTAATGTCTGTGGTGAAAATTCTCTATAGGCACTAGCTACAAACTGGATCTTTGTTCTTATTTATTTTCAAAAATGGCAATGAAAAAGAGTAATCTCAGAATTCTTATAATAATTCAGGTGGGACAGGAGCTGGGAGATCAGTGTCATAGCCCCCTGCTCAGATCTCCTTGGGGCTGGCACTCCAAGGAGCCCACAACCTTTTGGAAATGCTTCTCCTGAGATCCAGCTGGAAATCCCAGAGCTAGGGCTTCCAGACAACCTCTTTACTAGGTGGGGAAAGGCAGATGTTGGGCCATGCAACCAACACCTCTCCAGGCTAAGCAACCCTCCTCCACCACCATCTCCTCACACAGATGCTCCTGCCCTGACCAACTCAGGGCTTCTCTAAACTCAGTTCTCTGTGTGTCTCTCCTGTACTGGGGCACCAAAACAGATATAGGTGCTCTCCAACATGAAATGGTACCCAAAACAGGCTGCATCAAGATAGTGCACGTTCATGGTTATGTGAAAAAAAATACCAAAAATCTTTGGTTGTGCTGTCTTTCCTATGACACTATCACATATGCTTATTTGTCATAGAGGTCATTAAAAGTTCAGTGTAAAAAAATACCCAATAAGAACCAAAGCACTAAAACCAATAAGAAGCAGCATTAATCCACATTTTCCTACATATTTTTAAACTGCCTGCAGAAGCATGCAACTGTCATGAGCAGATTCTTTTTTGCATATAACAAAGGCTGCCCTAATTTTGACACCGAACTAGCTGAAACTATCTCTTTGAAGTGGTTCCGCTGATTGTCAGTAAACAGCCTTCCATATTTTACTTCAGACTAGATTTAATCTGATCATCAGAACTGAACATCCCCTCCCCATGCATGTGACCAGGCCAAAGTAGCACAAGCTGGTCAAGAGCTTTATATCCACAGGACTAAAAGTGCATTGGGATGCTGCTGGAACAGAGCTTTAATTTCTTCTGAAGGCACTAGTTCCCAGGCTCCAGAAGAGCCTTAAAGAACAAAACAATCTCCAGTAACTGAGGACAGCTAGAGAATTTACTTTGAAAATGCACTACAAGTTTGAAGCAAAACATAGATTCTACCAGGTATTCTTCTGCCTAGCATGACAAATGCTCGAAAATATTCCAGCTTTGAGCATAGAGTAATCACATTGTTTGCAGTTGTAGACTACTGTTGGTGACAATGCTAATTCTTGCTCAAGGCCCTGCAGGATCATGCTGTAATGTATTTCTATATTTAGCAGGATTATACACTCTGCCATGGGATGTTTTCATTGACAGCCCTGGATTTTTCACCTAAGTGTGTCAAAATTATGCTTACTGTACTGCACCAACATCTGACATATGATTAAAGCAGCATTTAGGTAAAGATCAGATTCAGAAATAAAGTATATCAGGAAATATATGCTAATTTTGAATACTTCTCAAGCTTTAAAGCCTAGAAGTGTAAACAACTAATCCAGAGAATCAGTACAACAGACACAATACACTACTAGGAACTATTTTCCATTTATATGAGCAAAACATGCAGCTGCTTCTGTAGCTTCCACTATAAAAACAAAACACTGCCATAATTAAGTAATGACCCAAGATAATATAGCTGTACAAGCAGAGTATATCTTTCTACAGTGTTTCAAGTTATTTCTGTAATAAAAGCGATTAAGAGCTGTCTCCTACACCACTCCAGCCAATGAGAAATCTGCATTCAAACAGGATTAGGAGCAAAAGCCCTCAATCAAAGCTCTTAAGAATTTCTAAGTCTTATTGAGGTCAATGTAAAGCAAGCTCACGCTCAAGTGCTTTGCTAGAAGGAGGAAAATTGTTCTTTTTGTTTTGCCTGTTTGTCCAAGTAAACAAAAAAGGCAGCAGAAGATGATTTTTAGGTTTTGCCATCACAGCTTTGAAACAAGATGGCTCAGCTGGAAGACATGAAAATTAGCCTATGGAAAGAGGCTGTACAGACATAACAGCAAGTGAAAAAGGAGCACAGCATTTATCTTCCCTGTAACTTAATATTCCACTTCTGGCTCTAAATAGATGTGAACTGAACCAAAGTCTCCATGATTTACATAGCCAGGGTATTTAAATATACCAGTGGAATACAAATTTTTATGCAGCAATAAATAAATACTTTTTACACAAAAAGTTTTCTTTACATAGAGCTTGATAAATGCTGACACATAAGTGTTTATTTGGCAGACAGATCTACCAAATGTAACAGAATTGTAACAAAATGGTAAAATGGTATTCTGAATGTGAAAAAATTACCAGAGAATGATCAAGTCATTCAATCTGTACAGACATACAAAAATAAAAGATACCTTTGTAATGGAGCAAAGGTATCGGTCTCTGATTCTTGTAAGTGAAAGGTCGACATCATTCAAAATCTCCATCCTTCATTAGATATGTGGGGAAACGTAAGGACAAAAAAAAGGATGTGGGAAAGGATATTTAATGGATTCTTTACCTCAGCCTTTAATAGTAAGACCAGTTGTTCTTTGGGTACCCAGTCCCCTGAGCTGCAAGATAAGGATAAGGAACAAAATGAAGGCTCCAGAAATGGTCAGTGACCTGCTGCAGCATTTAGACATGTAGATCTACCATTTGCCAGCTTGTGCTGGAAACCAGGGAGATCCCAGGTGACTGGAGATCAGCAAATAAAACACCCATCTATAAGAAGGGACAGAAGGAAGAAGTGGTGGTGAATGGAGTTAAACTCAATCGGTAGCTGGTCAGAAGTGGCATTCCCCAGCGCCCAGTAGTTGGGCCAATTCTGGCTTAATATTTTTGTCAAGGATCTGGAGGACAGGAGCAAGCACACCCTTAGCAAGTTTGCAGGTAACACAAAGTGTTGATCTGCTTGAGGATATGAAGACTGTGCCAAGGAGTCTGGAGAGGCTAGATCAATAGGCCAAGGTCAGTTGTATAGGGTTTAAATAGGCTCAGTGCCTGGTCCTGCACTTAGGTTACAAAACCTCAAGCCACGCTACAGGCTTGGGGAAGAGTTGCTGGAAAGCTGCCCAGCAGAAATGGAATGGGGGTTACCAATCGACATCCAGGTGGTGCCCAGGCAACCAAGAAGGCCAGCATCATCCTGGACTGTATCAGAAATACTGTGACCAGCAGGACTAGGGCAGTGATTGCCCCCTGGTGAGTCCACACGTTGATTTCTGGGTTCAATTTTAGTCCCTCATTACAAGAAAGGCTTTTCAGAGAAGAGCAATGAAACTGGTGAAGGGTTTAGAGTACCAGACTTAAAAGGAGTGGCTGAGGAAACTGGATTTGCTTGGCCTGGAGAAAAAGAGGCTCAGGGAGACCTTGTCACTCTCTACAGCTACCTGAACAGAGGTTTTAGCGAGGTGGGTGTCAGCCTCTTCTCCCAAGTAACAAGCAATAAGAAAAAAGTAAATGGCCTTGAGTTGTGCCAGGGGAGGATTAGACTGGATATTAGGAAAAATTTCTTCATTGAAAGGATTGCCAACTATTGGAACAGATTGGCCAAGAAGTTGTGGAGTCACCTTTCCTGGAAGTATTTAAAAGACCCAGCCTTCAGGGATGTGGTTTAGTGGTGGACTTGGCAGTGATAGGTTAACAGTTGGACTCTGATCTCAGAGGTCTTTTCCAACATAAATGATTCTGTAATTAAAAATAATTAAAACTGATGTTTTACCCTGTATGTTACAACACAGAAATATTTTAAGTGGCAATGTAATAACTATTATGTGATAATTTACCATACTTGACTCAGTCTGTATAGTGAACATTATTTTGGTCCATTCAACATCTATGTTTTATAAGGATCTTCCCTCACAGCTAACCTTGGAATCAGAATGAGAATGCTTACACTTTCTTCTGCTGCTTACAATGGAGTCATGAGACAGGTTATACCAAATTTATTATATACTCCTTTAAAAACATAATATCAGAGTATATTATGTAGTATAATTAGAATTATATTAGCATATAATTTTGTTTTGAATAAGTAAGTTTACACTTACAATCTTGTGCACTCGATTTTGAGTGTGAAGGTCTTACCAGGAAACTAAATCAAAATCTGATTCCCAGTCTACACTTTCAGCAGAAGATAACACCCTCCTGAGACGACACAGGATACTTTTTAAGCTTTGGTAGGAATGGAACAAGTGAGATTGCACACAGTTAGTTACTGCATTTCAAAGCAGTCTGATACTTCTGGAGTCATGGAGTGACCATTATTTTACTGATTATAAAACTTCTAACTCTTACCTTAATCTTTTACCTGCTGTGTTAATAATAACTGTATGCATGCACAACCTAAGCAACTGACAAAGGTCTATTGCAGGACACAGCTGTTGGAGGTCATTTTCATTAAAGAAAAATAATTAAAAAAAATAGATCTTGAGAAAATCTTGTTTGCGTTTTTTTAATAGGAAATAAAAGCAACAGCAAGGTTAAAAAAAAGGGATTTTTATCAAAGGAAGAGGGAATGAAAGAAGTGTTGTTCATCTTCTGACTGTGTCACATGTAAATATAATGCTTTTAACTAAAAGCAGCTCATATTTGCTACGAAAAAGCTGGTTAGAATTTATCTAGAAATTTATGTTCCCTGTGAATTTACTGTTACGTAGATTCACATCAGCAAGGCCATCTTGATCATAAGAAAAGTAAAATAACTATCTGACAAGAGAGCTGTTGTACAATTAAATTGTCTCTCTCCTGAAAGATTTTTCATGTATGCAAGCATTTAAATTTACATACCAGCTGCCCAAGTTATCTTAAGGTACAGGAAAACAATACTTTTGAGGAAATCTGATCTATGCACAGGCTATTGGATTTCTAGCCAAAATTTCCCCAAAAGAGATGGGGGTGGTTAACTTGTTGATGGCTTTCAGTAAACCAGGAGACTACAGATTTGCATGAACATGAATAACTAGATAGCAAACAGATAAAATAAAGACTAATAACAAAATTCAGCACTTCATTTCTCCTTTACGTACATGAAAGACTTTCATTGATGTCTTCCGTTGCAGCATAAGGAATTCTTTCTGATCACAATAACAAGCCATTTCAGTGAAAAGACAAATATATTTCAAGCCTCTTCAAGAAATCTCTACGAAAACAGTTTTGCCCAACTACAGCACTCAATAGTAAAAATCTCATTCTCTTCTCCATTAACCAGGCCATTTCCTAGATCAATTATGAAAGCAGTTTCCCCAACAAATTTGTTATAATACTTCAGTTTCCCAAATATCAATCAATTTTATTCAGCAGCAAGAAGTGGCACACATAACAAAATAACTAAGCCCCTCAAACATATAAGCAGGATTCCTGCTTTTTGCTATTAAACCCCCAGGAACTGATTCTTTCAAGGAAAGGTAGGGGACCCAAGATTGTCTCTCGCAGCCCACGTAATTACCAAGATCCTGCAGTATATCCCAAACCTGGTTTCTGCTCCAACATTGCCATACCTTCTGCCAAATCATTCACTTTCTACGTTGCTTTAATTTCTGGTATAATTAAAGTGGGAGTGATTCATCCAGACACTATCAGAGGCTGTTCTGGCAGGAAATTAACCACCCACTGTGTGATGTAGGACCTGGACAGGCTTCTCAGTGCTTTCCTTCCTCCCTCCTTCATGTCTTCCAGCTGCAGGATCCTATCCTATCTCCTCCAATTACAAGCTGGATTTGCATCACCTTTTTTTTGGGGCACCTGTAAGGCAATTTTCTCTTCCTCACTCTTACCAGGGATCCAACTACCTACTGGCTTAAAAGAAAATAATCCAAATTCTCCATACCTTACCTAGTAGTTCACACAAAAGTAATAGCCTACAGCTGCCATCCTGGGATGAATGTAATTACAAATCAACATAGTGAAGTTATTTACATTAAGTGAAGAGAGCCTCCCATATTTACAGAGTAAGGACAAAAGTGGACTTGTTAGTAGTAGCAGGCAGAGACATTCGCAGGGTTGGCCTCCAAGGAGTTTGGATTCACCCATATCTCCTTTTAATTGTTAACAGAAGTTAAATTAACAAGATGGCTGACAGTAGGTACTGAATTATTTAAGAATGAATATTTTATTCAACTTTCAAACAAATCAATCCATTCACCAGCATTTTTTTTCAGAAAGTTAATTCTGTATTGACCACAAAGCCAAACAGCTGTATTCTGCCTTCATGCATTTAAATCAAATATGCATACAAAGGGAACTGTGTATACCGCAATGTAAAAATTCCCATACCAGTGCTTTAAGCCATAAATGCAATATACATCTCTAGATATGTTGGATGGAATGGAACTCTTGTCTTTTGCAGGAGCCGTACTACCTGTAACTTCTCACGAAGCAGATGACACCTTAATATTGTGGTGCTCTAATCACTGCTAAGGCCAAGCATAAAAGTACTAAGTATAAATCAGATCTAGCACAGTGCCCTCTCCTGCCAGACAATACCATAGCCCAGAAAATTATTACATACATAAATTTAAATTATTTTCCACCTCCGATTCCCCTCCTCCGTTATCTGCTGCCTTTCCACCTTTCTTACCTCCTGTTATTTCCACAGGAGTCAATAAATTGCTTCATAGGAATTCTACTATTTTTTTTATTATTCCCTTGTTTCCTTAGCAAGCGATAAATAACTCTGCCTATTATGATAGTGTTCTACAGAGACTGATCACAAGCACAGGTTAGAGTTTCATACCTGTCTTAAAATCTGGAGGTCAATGGCCACATGGTCTCTGCTCTGGAAAAGAGCCCTGTGCTGCTTCTTTCTACCATTCATTTTAATATTATCAAGAAATAGCAAAGAACAAGAGTGATATTCACAGTAACAAGCTCTGATTTCCAAGGCATTGGCCCCAGTTTCCATCTGTATAGAAGAGGCTTATTTCTCAGTCTTGTAATACTCTTTTTGGTGTTTATACTTATTACTCATACAATGACTGCAAGTTGATATGTAGAGATACTTAAATAGAACAAATATTTTCATTTTCTACATTCTTATGCAAGCCAAACAGCTAAGCTGCATACAGAGATATATTTGAAAAAAAAAAAAGATTTGATTGAAAACTCTTATTGTATTTTAGAGCAGCTTTTAAAAATCAGTATTCTGTTCATCATACCTATTACATATAACTGACTCATGAATCTAGTGTTGCCAAAATAGCTGAAGTAACTTTAAGATATAGAGGTAAATATAGGTTTCAGTGCAAAGCTCTACACAGAAAGTATTTGAGAGCTTTGAGCATACCTTATTTTGAGCTATTTCCCCGGTCCTTCACAGCTATATATTTTAATATAGCTTTTGAACTCAAAGTACTGGAGAATTCTTAGTTCTGTTTTTATAACATTGCCTATTAGCACTCTGTAAAGACCAGAAAAAGAAACACCTGTGAACTCTCTGAAGGCTCCTTTGAGCAGATTGAAATGATTACACGACCAGCTGAGGGAAAAAAAAAAACGATAAAGGTGCATGTGAAGGAGGTGCAAAGTTAAGGCCTATTTTTAAGTTTCCCATCTTTCTTAGAAGACTTACAAAACATCAGTGTTGAGCCCACATTTACTGATGGCTTTATGAATGTTTGGGGTTCTTTTTTCCTGCTCTACACAATGAAGTTATTTACTTATGAGAAATACTGCTCTATATCAGCTCCAGCCTAAGAGAGCAACAACTCACACTGTCCTTGGCACCATTACAGGACCTGTCACTACATCAAAATGAACTGTTCTTGAATGTCTCCAGTGTACTATGTGCAAATGTGCTTTCCTTTAGTGCTGGGCCTGTAACCTTTCTTGACTTCCCTTTTTCCCACTGGAACACATATACTATTCTTGTACCAAATAGACAGTAACAAGCTTGTTTTCATAGAAAAGGGGATCATTACTTTGACAGCTGACAAAGTTGTGAGCCATATTCTCTCTTGGTAATAACTCTGCAGATATTTTATTTTCTCCTGTTTGCCTACAAAACAGATTTTTTGGCAGCAGGAAGGATAATGATAGAAGGGTAACCTAATCCAGCTTTATCCCACTCTTTTGTGTATTAAGACTTTGGGGACACATAGCTCATGCATTCATCCCTGGATACCATTTGTGTTTCTGGATATGGTAGGGTTGGTAGTGGGTAGGTCCCAGCTATGACTCAGTAGTGCTGAATTTGTTGGCATATTTGGAGCACAGTAAGAAGAAAAAATTTCCTGCCTTTTTCTGATACTGGACTGCTAATGTGGACAGCAGCAAAGACATCAGGACATCTTTTGGCACAAAGTGGGACAGGCTCTGTAAAGATGGGGGAAAATCTAGAAAAGGAAAATTCTTGGACCTTGGAGACCTCACTGGCACCTCAGTTTGTGTATATTGCTTGTCATTTCCAGATTCTAAGTGTGGATAAGAGGTAGATCTACACCAGCCCTCTTTATCTTTCCATCTTTCCATACTAATGCTACCTTCTATCAAACAAAAGTATGTGTGTTCATATGGCAAGCTTCAGCCATGTCCTGAAGGCAAAAGAGATATAGTAAACTCTGGAGCATCCAAGTGTAATCTACAGATGGAGTTGTATTTCTATTTCTGGTCCCCACTTGCTCTGCACTCACAGGTAAATGATTTCAACTCTGTGTGTCCTCTTCTGCAGTGTGGCTTTCTCTGTCATTGCATTTGAGAACTGAGACAACTGTGTGTGTAAATATGTGTGCATATAAATATATGTGTATGTGTGCAAGTATGTATTTATATGTACAGACAAAGATGTAGAACCTTACACAAAGACAGCTAACCTTGTCAAGATTGCTGGTTACCACTTCAGTAAAAAAATCTCTTTTTGATTTTTATTTTTATAATGTTTTTAAGAAAAAAATTGTAGCCTAACAAAAAATAAAAGGATAGCCTATGGCTGAATGCAGTGGTGGCTCTAATACTTTTTTAGCAGATGAGAATCCTTGTCAGATATAGTGAGGGATATTGCATGGACATTGCAGGTTGTACCCTGCTTCAGCTCATAATTCTAAGACCATTTGTTCTTCTGGGCTTGATGCAGTCATATGCACCATCCATTCTTGGTGCAAGATGAAATTAATATTCTGGAAGAGTTTTCAGATAGTTTTCAAAGTTCTGGTAGGTCTATCCCCAAGGTGTGTATGGAAAGAGGAATAAAAAGTACAGTGATATATTTATAATAGTCAGCAAGCTCAGGGGCACTTTTCTTGTGTGATTGCATTCCTCTAGCATTCTTCTCTAATAGGTTTTAAACAACAGTTACTGAAAAGCTTTTTGGAGCAAGTAGACTATTTGTTTAGGTCTTTGGGGCCATAGTGCTGAAAAGAATGCTGTCACAAGAGCTAAAGTTGCCTATTATAACTACAACTTCCTTTTAGTCTGGTGTTTGTTCATGCATGGCCTTTGCCTTAATACATATAGGTTTTATGTAAAGGTAACCTAATTTTTAATACAGTCTTATTGCTCTAAACCATTTTTCTGAACTGTTCTCCAGTAACTGTAGTTAACAATCAAAATCTGTCAGGGAGATAAACCCAGGGCAGAAACATACTTGAGCTTTCCAGTGAAAAACAGCTGCAGTTGGAACAGGGAGAAGGCTTAAAATCAGATTTTGAATTATTATCAATAAAAAGGGCCAATGAATATTTTAACAATGTTCATAAAACAGGCAACGTTATTGAGGCTGATAACCAAACAGCTTATCTGCACAGCAAGTGCATGCATCTCATTGTGAACAGGGAGACATGCTTCCTTCAGTAGCACCTCTTTCTTTTTCAGTGGAGTGAGTCTGATTTCTGTGTATTGAACAGGATGCTCAATAAAAGACAAAACTGTCTGTCATTACATTTTTTATGTTTCAAGGTGATGATGCAGTATCTGTCTCTTATTTTGTTTTTTTCTTCATCATTATAAAACACTAGATGTGATTGTTTTCTTTTTATTTCTTAAAATTACATTTAAAATTAATATGATGGATTGACAAAAAAAAACCCTTTAATTCCTGAACTGACTGCAGTATACATTCTAGATACACTGGACAAAGAGGCAAGACATCAGCTCTCAGTCGGGTAAAATGGTTAAAGTATGGTATTTAATATCTGCTTATTATAATGAACTTCACCCTTGGTTTGCTTCCAATGATGGCTGGTGGGAATCTCACATGTCATCAGTAATTATCATGATGAATTTGCAGAAAGTGGGTGAATACCAGGCCTGTAAAGCAAGAAAATGCAGTGCCCATATTTCTGAAAGAAGGAAGCTAAAAAAAGGTGCCAGGAAGCTGCAAAAGTGTCATCTTAGTTTCAATTTCAGAAAAAAATGTAGTGAAATAAATCATCAAGCCAACTGGTTTTAAGCACCCAGAATTAAAAAAAAAAAAAAAAAAAAAGAATGAAAAAGGAAATATGGATTAGTCTGTCAAGTCTTTCTTTCAACAAATCTAATTGCCTTATGTGACATGGAAGCACTGTGACAGAAGGGAAGCAAAAGATGTCACATATTGGCTTCTAGTAGTGTTTTGAAAGACATGTTCATCATCAAACTAGGGGAATCACAAGAGGGTGAGAGCAAAGATAGATGTAAAACTATAATCAAACTGTAGTTATTCATGAGCCACTGCCAAAATGAAAGAATATCCTGAGTAGGCTCTCTGGAGTCTGGTAATATTTAATATTTTCTTTACTGTTCTAGATGACTAGACAGGGTATTCAAATTAAATTTGCAGGCAACACCGAAAGGGATAATGGGATTAACAATCACCAACCACTCTGCTAAATGAAAGATTTTGAACTCAAAATATTCTTGACACTTATATGAAAAGGTAAAGTTCAGGAAGAAATATCATAAATTACATTTAAGAGAAAATAGCTACATAAATACACATAAAAGGATTGCAAAATGGAATAATTTGCTTATTTTTGACTCATATTCTGTCTGATCTGCAACCTAAGCTAAGGTAAAAGCTGACTGCCATACAGGGACAAAGGTCAAACCTGCATATTATGTGAAAAAAGCCTCCTGCTGTACATGGTACAGATGTGGCCGCAGCTCATGTACTTCTGTATTTCAGCTTCATATTTCTGACCAGTTGTCAAGAGATTAGAGGAAGGCATAACCAGAGACTTGAGGAAGGTTGATTCTAAGAAAAGATAAATGGCTATTTAGCCTGAAGAAGAAAAACAGCATGGGGGACAAAAGTCTTTAAATACTTAAAAGGCAGCTTCAGAGGAGGAGGGAATCACCTCTCCTCCACGTTCAGTGTGCAGTATTAAGGAAGGTTTCTATGGGTGTGTCATGGGTTCAGCAGCAGCAGTCATTTTTCCCCTTTAAGTAGTAGCTGGTGTAGCACTGTATTTTGGATTTTCGG
>JASSUY010021663.1:37950-49533 GCA_032466535.1 Forpus xanthops | reverse complement strand
CCAAGTCCTTCTCCTCAGGGCTGCTCTGAATCTCATCTCTGCCCAACCTGTAGCTGTGCCTGGGATTGCTCCCACCCCATTGTAGGACCTTGCACTTGTCATGGTTAAACCTCATGCAGTACTTATATACATTCACAAGAAAAAAAAACAACCAGAAAGCTGCTTCTATTAATCATGGTAATAACCAACAAGCTCAGCAATGTTTAAAAGTACTTTTGTCCATCTCACTGAATAGTGTAGATTTCAAACCTCACGATGACTATTATGAGAGGACGTTTTTTACTCAGAAATATAAAATACAACTTTCATTTCAGCATCTCATTTAAAATATATAAATTACAAAACCAACAAAAGATTTAAAATGTCTGAATAAATATTGATTAACAATTCCATATATTATTTTGATTTTTCAACTTAAACCATCAATTACTATCACAGACCTGCTTCTGAGTTGGAAAAAAATTACCATAAAAATTTGAATGGCAGACTACCAACAAGTGACAAGATTTTAAGACAATAATAAACATTAGGATCATGATCCATTATGCTTAACACTTATGGGAGGTTTAAAAACTTGTTCTAAAACAGAAAGCAAAGCTAAGTCTTATGTAACAACATTATTTCAAAGTGGCTTATTTAAGGCTATCACCACACCAGAATCAATCTCTTCTGATGGAAGATAACTGATTCTTCATTGTTTTGGGTCTACACAAGGTGCTTTAGAAAGACAACACACTGAGTAGGCCTGGTGTTTGGGAAGGACAGGGTGAGGTAGGCAATACAAGACAGTGACTGCACTGGGAAAAAAGGCAATATGAGTGAATAGTGAGAAAAAAGAAGGAGTAATGTGGGGATAAGAAAAGCACCACTAGACAGGAAAACAGGCTTCTGGAAGAGGACTAGGTGTGCAACTGGGATACAGAGCTCTAAGATCAAGGAGACTATGTTGGGTAGGAAGAGATTAGAAAGAAGAGAGAAAGAGATATCACACATGTGGGTTCCTGTAGGGGGAAAAAAGGTAGAAAATGTAGTGATAGCTAACAGCAATCTTTAACTGAGGAGCCTGACTGGGTGCACAAATGGATCAGGACAAAGCAGGAACACATTCACACCCAAAGCCAGCAGCAGATGAAAAGAATCACTCCTTACACACCCTCAAACACATTTGCGTTCCACTTATATTAAGCTGTAGGTTAAAGAAGTTCAGATCTCACTGGCTCAAATTCCCAAAGTAACAAGAGGTCACTCCACCCCCTTCTAAAAAACATCTCATAATTTTAACACAGCCTCATAATTAATAGGGAAGAAAACAGCTTTGAATTAATTTGGCAATGTTATTTTAGTAGCTTCTGCCCCAAAGGATGACAGAATGAAAATAAAAGTCTGAAATGCCATATGACTTCATAGTACAGAATATAATCTCTGGAAATTCAGAGGTGGTTAGCTTCTGAAATTATACTGGCATTGAGACAAGGAAGCCTGATTCTAATTTTCTGTAATCATATGTTAGAATCATCATTAGCTTCTGAATAAATACAGTAATATCCCTTTCTAGCCATGGTAGGTCATGAGACAGCTGACCCAAAAGCTGCCTACTCTCTCTTGTTAGCTTTGACACTCAAAAACTTAACAGCATCTGGTACCTCAGACCACTGTAACATTCTATTTATCTATGGTTCATTAATTGGTCACTTCAATTGACTTCAGCAGTAAACAACCAATTTACTCTTAAATGTGCACAGCGTTCAGGAAGACTACAGAACAAAGTAGCTTTTATGAACAGTTTGGTATTTTCAAATTATATGCAGCATAGAACTGTCACGTCAAGCATGAACACAAAGATGCACGCTTGGAGGTGTACCTCCAAACACCCCAATCCCTTTTAGCCTCCTGAACATCCAGTTTAACAGTGCAGTGCTGTGCAACAGGTCCACACAGCAGAGGTTTCTTTCATGACTCATGCATTCTTAAGACTGACTTCCTAGGACCTACAGGATTGAACATAATTGTGTGTAATGCACACACAGATTCACAGTTCCTGGAACACAGCTATAACAAGTAAACTCGGGTCAAGGAAGTTGTCACAGCATGGAGTTTCAATTTGTTTGCAAGCTTAAGTGAACAGCAAATGAGGACCTCTGCATCTGTCAGTGCATATGGCTTCTAGCTAAGGACAAAGTGTTGCAAGCACCCTCCAATGACAAGAAGCATGCTAAGCCAAACAAGTTCTGTGCAGGGAAGTGGTGTCATGCCACAAGTGTTTAGTGGTTCTGTGTGGGGAAATTGAGTGGGAGGAAGAATGAGGGAGAGCACAAGGAAGGGGAGGAAGTCTGAGGAAGCTAACACATGCTGGTTTAGCCCAGAAACACCAGCCACTTTGTATCTCCACCTTTGTGTTCTCTCACTTTGTCCTCATTACCCAGCATTCAAATATCTTAATACCAGTTTGTCATAACAAAAGGCTGATGAACATGGTGCACTCTCTCACCTACACACCCCATGTACAAAGTGCTGTCATCTACTGGATCCTCCTTTTCTCTTCTACCTTCTCTACTTGCTTCCTTTACAGAGCTAAGCCTGTGCAAGCACTGGCCATGAAAAACCTGCATTTTCTCTAGTGTAAGGCATCCTGCTGCAGTGCCTCAGGATCACAGAGATGCTACTCTGAACATCAGCTGTATGAAATGCTTCCACCACTTAAGCCACAAGCTTGTTAAGCATCTCAGAGTAAACATTCCTTTTGCATTCATGCATTTTATTAATTTATATAGCAGCATTTAAAGTCAGCAGTTTCTTTTTCTTCCTTTTGCATCTGATCAAGAGCATTAGGAACATATGCCACCTGTGCTCTGCATGTTGAACTCCCACTCCTACTGAATTCTAATAATATTAGCAATAATAATAATAACAATTTGTTACTTATGTGCTGCCAGAAGCAGGCGGCTTCAAGATAAAATATATGCAAATAGAGAAATAATAAAATAATAAAAAAAATAATTACCCTCACATACACAAAGAACCAGGTTTAAAAAAATGAGAATACAGGTAGCATTGCCCAAAACAAAAAATGAGTCAATCAATTCCTAACAGAATAAAACTGAAATCCTCTAAGTCACTGCACAACCAACTTAAACAGACTGAAGTGTCTAGCGGCATTTGTAGAGGTAAGATTCAGCTTCTGAAACTGTTTTGCTTAATTCATTGCAAAAAACCCACCACCCTTTGTGCTTTGCTTTACAAGTCAGCAAGGCATTAGCAGAGTATTTGACATTCTGCTCTTCTGCACATTCTATGATGGTTTATCCTCCCCAGGACACCTAACATTCAGCTAGTAAAAACCCAGTGGAATCAACTTTGTTTTAAGCTACAATGTTAGGAGTCCTCAAGCACTTTAAATAAGCTGACAGACAACTGTGGCAAAAATATCTGACCCATGTCAGTTGTACAGAGAACCAAGTGAAAATTACTATATAATTGCACCCTTTTGCAACTATTTGTTTGGAAATTGTACTGTAAACAGGATGCCTATAAGGGCAGTGGCAACACAAGGTGTTCAGGGAATGAAACTAGAGGCATTCAAATCTTGCTTTCAAGAATGAGGGAAAAATCACATGGACTTAATTAAGTTGCCATAAAGAGCCATCATACAAATAAAATCAGGTTCTGATTTTCTCCCAGCATTTCACAGGATCATAACGTGTTTCCAACCAACAGAATATCTAAATTTTGCGGTATACTACAAAATAACCCAACAACCAACACCAACTGTATGTCAGGAGAGTGTTAAATATCCTGAGATAACTGGCAAAATGCTGATGAAAAGCCTCTAAATGCTTAATCAGTTCTAACTAGGGATGGACTTGTTTTTAAGTCTTACTAAAACATGCTTAAAAATTTACTTTAGTTTCTTCCCCTCTGAAACTGCTAAAAGTTTTATTTCAGCTTCCAACTGATTCTGGTTTTCCTCCACACTTTTGTTAACTTTTGCATCCATTAAAGTTAAACACAACTTTTTCAGTGGTAGCAAACATAACTATGTTGAATTGAAAAAATATTGCATCATACACAGTAAGGGCAAGCGAAAAAGAAGCCATAAGGCTTTCCACACTAATAACAAATTCAGAGCTTTGGAAAATATGGTATGGGGAAAATGCAGTTATTCAAATAAATTTAGGCAAGTAAAGCAAAATTTGAAAAAGCTTTAATTAGAAGGAAGAAAGCTTTTCATATTCAGTCATTCAAAGAGTTAACAACGAGTTTCTCCATCATTTTGGTCTTCAAAATAAGCCAAGGCATTGCCAACTTTATTTCTACCTCATAGATTATATATATGAGCCTACAAGGATGCTGGTGAGGGACTCTTCATTAAGGACTACAGAGACAGGACAAAGGCCAATATGTTCAAACTTAAACAGGAGAATTTTAGGTTAGATATAAGGAAGAAATTCTTTACTGTAAGGGTGGTGAGGCATTGGAATGGGTTGTGCAAGGAAGTTGTGAATGCTCCATCCCCAGCAGTATTCAAGGCCAGGCTGGACAGTCTTGGGTGACACGGTCTAGTGTGAGGCGTCTCTGCCCATGGCAGGGGGATTGGAACTTGATGATCTAAAGGTCTTTTCCAACCCTAACTATTCTATGATTCTACATAGCCTGAACATGCAACGTCAGAAGAGCACCCCATTCAGATACTCAAAAAATGTACATTGAGAGGAAACTGATGTTTATCTAAAATGTATATTGCGAGCAATAACAACACTTTTCTTTCAAATACAGAAATGTCCAATGTGAATTTATTATACACCAGTATTTGTTTCACTGTTGAATTGCGCAGAAAACGTCCAAACCTGCCACTGGTATCGGTCTTTTTAACATTTACTGACCAGAGCTGCATTAGCAATTAAAACTCCCAATGTCAAGAATTCCCCACCCATGATGAGCTCCTCCCAACATCAGAGTCTGTATTAAAGCAGAACAATTATAAAAACGTGTTCTAAATACTGCATTAGGATAGGCAGACTATGACAATTCCAATTGTTAGATATGGAAAGTTGCAGCACAGAAAAAACTGCATGTATTGGAAAGGATCACATGATATTTTTATATTGTTTTGTTCAGGTAAACACACATTTGGCATAATTCCTTGTGATTAGTCTGTACCACAGCATGTTTAAGACACTGCAGAACTGCCTATTTTTGCAACTTTATTATATTTTATTGTGATTTTACTATGATCAAATCTGCAAACTTACTTCTGTGGAATGTCCGGGTTTTCCATAAAGGATTTTATTTTTATTTACAGCTTTAAACAACTTCATATTTTGTTGTATGGCAGCATACTGGCACATTTGAAATTTCCATCACACCAACAATAGAAGATTTTTATCATGTGAATGTTTTCCTATTTTCAGATAGGAATGTTCAAGTTCCTCAGGAGGGAGGGGGTTTGGCCTAAGGACAAAACAAGCATCTACCCACATGGATTTCTACCCTGCAAGTCTTTGTACATCCTCAGTTTAATGTAACTGCAAAGATTCAAGGAAAATTTTATTTGTATTAATTTTTTTTTTAATTTAAAACTCTAAGTTTGCAACTTTCTGTATTAATTAAGAATACCATTTGAAAAATTGCATAGTTCTTTATGACAACTTAACATGGTCAATCTTGCAAGATTAATTTCTTGCATAAGCTTACATGGCCTCATTAAGATAATACAACTCTACTTATATGGTCAAAAATACATTGATTTATTATATACTTATATTCATAACAAATTAGGCAGCTTAGAACCCCAACTTTGCATTCAGCATAGAGCTACATGTATTGTCCTTGTTTAAACTAACTGTTGAAAATAATTAACAATTTTGTCATATAGGGGCATATAAGATTACCTGAGTTAACCCTACCATTATAATAAAATTGTGAAGAAAATCATTCAACTATAATACAACATAAAAAGGATTTTTTTCGAAGGGGAACAGAAAGACTACTAAACCAACTTGTTGAAGTCGTCATCATCTGAAACTGTTGGCAACTCTACGGACTTTACACTGGCTTAAAACAGCACTGTTACCTATCACTTGCATATTTACATACTCCAAGTTATAAAATAATACTACTGATATTAGTTAAATCTGTCATCATAGTAAGTGATCCCAATTTGTCCTCTCTTCCACTCTTCTCCTTTCCCTTGCCAACCCTACTGCCAACACAAATATTTCAAGACAGCCATAACTTTCCTGAGAATTCCCCAATTAAATGTTCAGCATATTCAAGTCCAATTGTAAAATAAAGAACGCCAATGCAATGTGAAAATGGAACTCTTCAACATAGTGCTCAAATTCTGCTCAATTTGTAATAGTGCTACCAAAAGCAAATGGAAAACATTGGGTCTATGAAAAAGAAACAGCGATACTATTACACTTTTAGTACTACATTGATGGCACTATACATAATTGTTTCTCTGACTTGTTTACAGCCTAAAAGGGAAAAAGAAAGCTGTATAACATACACTTATTAAAAGGCTCCCTTACATTCACTGCTGCCTTGTCTCACAAATATATTAAGCACCATTAAGAAACCTTACCTTGTTATTCCTCAAAAAGCAGTCCCTTTCTTTCTCTGTAAACTGATAACTCTCCATTGACTGTATTCTCTGTTATAGTACAAACACTGAGATATTTAGACATGGTGATGAATTACTACTGGAAATAATACATAATAATATTTTACACTTCTATAATCTTTCACCCAGAAATCATAAAACATTTGAATGCCAGGTAACTTCACACATGATGAAAGACAGCAGCAAGTGAAAGTCATTTTTCTAAAGGAAATCCTGGAAAAGAGTCATAGTTATATTCAATGCAGCATGGAAAATGTTTTCACTTTTGTCCTGGGTTGCAGCAAGTTTAATGTATGCAGTTAATAAAACTTGCTCAACTTCAGCTACTGCACCAACGGCAACTTATTGTTCCTTAAATTTGAATCTCCTAGCCTCTGACATTTTTTGGTCATTTTATTTCCTATCAGCATGACTAAATCCATATTGGGCACAAATCACCAATAATCTTTACCCACGTTTTGTAAGATGCTATCCTTTTCTGCTGTCTAGCAACTACATCTCACATAATTTAATAACTGATTAAATACTCTAAATATGTAAATGACAAATTAGCAGTTCTAGTTTCCAAGTCCTATTGTCAACACGCCTCTCTGAAATTTTCCAAAGACAAGAAACAATCTAAGTTCTGATGACTCATTCAAACCTACTGAAACTAAATCTAAAAAGCATTTTCTGCTAAATAAATACGACATGTACTAGCAAAAAAAGTGTTGGGAACAGAGTTTATACCTGCTTTTTGTAGAACTTAATCTGCTAGACAACATATAAAAGTACATACACAGACATCCTGCTATTTCTTTCAAGAGAATAATAAAAGTATAGGACCAGAGATATTTATATATGAGCAAAATCAATTCCTCCCTAGCTTTGGCTGCCCTGAGTCAAGTCATATTAATACCCACAATCACACTCTGTTATTCAAAATAGGACCATTAAACATAATCATAAAACATCACACTTGATATTGCCTCCAAAAATCTATCCCTGTTTTTTGCATCTGTAACTACCCTGTTCAGCCTACCAGAGAGACTTTAAGACTAAACAAACAAACAAACACTGTTTTGTTAATGACGTGTACGTATGTACAATAGCATCTTGGTTTACTCTAGCTCCTTTGTGAAGTAAGGTTTTCAAAGAAACTGCACAACGAAAACTAGAAGCTATTTAGACCAGCACATCCCTCATTAATGAAATACTTATTTTAACTCTGAGCTACTTTTCTGTTAATTACCACAAATAACCAAACACAGAAAGTAGAACTAGTCTTCTTAGGACATCCACAGGCTTTGCTATATTCTGGAGTGCAAATTCTACTTATTTTTGCCTCCTCTCAAAACAACAGAAAGAGAGACAAGAGGAACTGAGGAACAAAACCCATGCAACAGAAAAGATGCTGCCATTTTAGACAAGTTGGCACAACAGATTCCTCAGCACAGGTTATTTATTTATAAAGGCAAGTGTGTGATTGCAGTGATATACAGGATGACCTAGTTACCTTTAATTCAAGTACCAGCATCTTTAATTCAGCTACTTCAAGTACTTACAGAACCGAAGAAAGAGTGGTACAAGTAGGAAAAATTTCTGAGAGGCTTATATATCTGACAAAATTGCTGCAAAGAACCACTTCGTACTGGCACAATTTTCACCTTAATTTAACTTTCAACTCTGAGGCTCAACAATGAATTTATGGGGTGTGGTGCAGGACAGTGCAGTTCTGCAGCAGCCACCTACAAAAGCAGGAAATAATGAATCTGAGTCTACCAAAGGCAGCTACACACAAAATTTTAGGTACATCTCTCAAAAAATCCCATCTGAATCCACGATTTTGTCATTTTCACAACAGCTAACTTCGGGGCTTGGTTTGTGCTGTAAGGATAAATGAAATCAACATGTTGTAGTTTTGAACTAGCCTGAATGTTCAGTGCAATGATTTGATCTGCTGGGCTCACCCACTGAACTTGGCAGCAACTCTTCACCTCTTTTCCCCTCAGTTTCCCACTCCATAAATGACCAAAGGGATACTACCCTCTTCTCTGAAGTGTTCTGGAATCCACAGGTACTAGGAAGGTATTTTTGCCATGTTTTGAATAACTTTGGAAAGTATCTACCACTTCCGCATACCAGAGAGAAAGTCTGAAGTGGAAAAATGACTGTTAGCAGCAACAGTAAGGAGCATCACCAGCGTAATGGCAAAACATACTGCCAGTACATTGCTTCATAAACCAGAAGAATAGTCCACTGACATGGGTATTTTAGTGAATGCTGCAATACATTCACAACTGGAAAAAAAAAGTCATCAGAATGACTGCAGTTAAAAGAAGTCATCAGTTGTGCTTGTATTCTTTCTTAATTCAAGGCCAGGAGAGATTAAGCATGAATACTGGCATCCAAGAAAGTCTTACTTAGGTATGAACATTCAAAATATTACAGATGGACAGGGCTGTTACAGCCTGCAACTCAGTATTAAACAACTTCCTCACCATGCCCAACTTCTGTAAACTGTGAGAGCTGTAAATCTAATGTTCAGATTAATGCATACATTTAGAATACTTTACTGCCTTATGTTATAGAGGCCAAACAACTGTTTTTTCATAATTCAACTCAAAATTGTACCACCTACAGGTAATTGTAAGTCATTTCACATAGCACCTCTGAAAAGCCAGCTACCTGAACCTCCAAGACATTTACTGATGCTGAAAAGCAATGTCCCTTCACAAATGGACAGAAAAAAAAATCCAAATTAGTTTGCAGATTCATAAACTCACTTTTCTCAAAAAACGGTATCAGGATTTGGAAATAGAATTTCTACGTGCTTCTGTGATGTCAAAGATGAAAATTCTGCTTATGGAGGTACAATCTGTAGCAAGAACACCCGTCTGCCAAGACTCTGGCATTGACAGTATTTTGTCTAGACAGCCTTTGAATGCGACTGACACAGGAGCACTGCACATGGCTGAGGAAACTGAAATTTATGGAAGAGCTTTTGAAGACTTTGTCAACAAAGAGTAATTTAGAAATATGCCAATCACCCTCCAACCATGCCTCCTGGTATCGTCCTCAGGGACCTCACAGCTTTTGGTTCTCCAAGTCTCCCATTTGTCCCAGGAGACCCAAAGACAGACTTGCTTAGGTAAGGTGTTACAAGCACCATTTGGATGTAAGTAAATATTGTCAACAAGTGGAAAGGTCTATGTGCTGACCAGCCACTGAGAAAGGCATCTAAGTCATTTAAACATGTTATTTGGAAGGGTTGAAGACAGTAAGGAATTGCTAACCTTTTATCAACTACTGGACTTGACTATGAGAAACATGCAACAACTATTAGCTAAAGGACAGAAATTACTAGCTGCAGTTGATAACTCTTCCAGACATTTTAGAAAGCACTATGTATTCACTCTGACCTTTTGGACCATGACAGAAGTAGCCTGAACCATGTGTATGTTTTGCTGGGAAAGTCCACATGAACCTGCCACAGAGAACAGGCTGTAAATTTTTGGAAATGATAAATATCATGTACTGTCAAATGTTATTTTCACTGTATGACAGCCATAGTTCAGTTAATCATCAAGCAACTGTCAGGCCTGGGATAACAGAGAAAAAAAGTGAAGTGAACTCAATGACAAGATCGTCAACTTTTAGCTTTAGTTGGTTCACTTCCAATTCAAATGCCACTAAAGTCAACAGCTACCCCTGAACTTACTCGGACTTGACACTAATTTCTTTCAATTAAGTACAGCTCAGCAGCCCAAAAGGAAGAAAAAAAAATTAGATTCTAGTTTGCCTCCCAGAAAAACATCACGCCATAAGATGCCCTTTCACAAACTGAATTAAAAACACTAGTTATGGCTGTGGTGTTATGGCACCCAACACAAAAATTATCCCAGCTAAATGCAGAATATGGTAAGTTCTTCTCCTCGAATAAAATATGGACCTCAGTGAACCTCAGCTTAACCCAGATACAGAAATGTGCACACTTGACCTATCAGGTTAATAGTGACTGGGTTTGGTCTCCAAACACACAAATTCAACGTACTGACTGGATGTGAAGCTCGCAGGCAACAGTACCAAAACTTATGAATCTGCAGTGAGGTTCTGAGAGAGGTTTTATCACTGAGAAGCAATGAAATATTGTTTTTTTTGGGACTTCTTCTGTAACTCTATAGGAACTGCAATATTTCTCACCTATCTACACTGTGAACTAAAAGAAAACCTGGTTTGACCTAAGTACACGGCCAAAGCTGGCTATCATATTGCTGAATCAGAAACCAAGTTTCTCCTCCCATCTCCAGTCTGCCTCCCGCCCCCTCTCCTCCCACCTGCACTATGGGATCACTATTGGGGAGGCAGGAAGGCTAGGAAGCTCCAGGCAAAACCAGGCCCTGGCCAACGCCTGGTGTTTTCTAGCAGGCCAGCATACTCCTGACTGTTACAGATCTAGATCCTTATGAAAAGTGAAACGAAACATGTTTGTTTCGAGGATCGGTTATGAATTTGCAACCAAAACTAACTGGGGCCAGCAAGTTGAAAGGCCCAACACTTTTTGTGTCTTTCTCACACACTTGCACCTGCCAGGGATGGATTCTTCAGGAGGGCCGATGGGATCGAGGCATGTTTTTTCTATCTTGACGGCACACGGGAGCCAAATGCTAGGACCAGCAGGTTCTGGTGTTTACTGTCAGCCATTTAAAAAGGCGAAACACAGCATGAGCACTGAGGTGACAGAGTCTGGCTCACCTTACCCACGGCCGATCACAGGCAGAAGCCGCCCCTCGGCTTTGTCTGTGTCTTTCTCCGTTCAAACCACCCGGCTCCTCTGCAGCGGCGTCACGGCCGGCCTGGAGTCACAACATGTCGCCGTCCCCGCTTTAAGGTCACCTCATGGCGCTGCCGTCGAGCAGGGCCGCCGCCGGGGCCCGCGATGCGCCCGGCCCGCTCCCGCGCGGTGCCGCGGTCGTTCAACG
>JASSUY010021663.1:18839-32284 GCA_032466535.1 Forpus xanthops | reverse complement strand
GCAGGTGGAGTATGTCTACCCTGCTCTGAACTTTTGTTATAGATGCTGGCAAGTGACTGGGTGTGTTGGGATGGAACAATGCCCCCTCCCCCAACTCATCAAGTTTAAAGAATCCTTGACTAGTCTGGCAAGTCTCCTACCAAATCCCCTTTTCCCTTTCTTTATTAAACAATCTCCATAAGCATAATAATGTGCGCTTGAACTCATAGGAAATGGGTAATGCTGTCTCATCACAATGCATTCATGGTGGTGGACCTGATACTGCAATTTCTAATATCTGAGACAGAGTGTACATACTGTGCCAAGGTAAGTGTACTTGGATTTGTGGGAGTGTGATTACCACATAAGCAGACATGAAAAATTAAGCTTTCTTGCAGTGAACATAAGTAAAATTATTGAAACATTGCAAGTTAAAAATCAACAGGAAATTATTGAAGAAAAGCTTGCCTGTGCCTAAGAAGAGTTTTTAGACATATTCTCAGTTTATCTGTATTTAATATATAGCTCTTCAGCTGGATGAACCATCAGTAAGGTAAGTAAATGGCCTCACATATCAGAAGAGGATTCAACTCAAAATCTTTGGCTAAGACTATTCTCTGCTTAGCTGGACCCATTGTTAATACTAGTAATAAAGTTTAGGCAAGGTGTTATTTCTACATTTACATTGAAGAGATACAAATGATAAAAATTGAAGGATTGAGAAAAATAAGATAATAATTTACAATAAAGATTTTATATCTTAATTTCATGTGCTTTCTGCTGATTACATTGGTCAGTGTTAGGCCAGGAAGGGAAGGTAGGTAACGGGACTCTGAAGTGCAGAAGAGCAGTACTGACTGGGAGTATTCTACCTGTTCACAGATGATGTGGCCCTCTGTTCGCCAGAGCAAACATTTTTCTGCTGTAGTGCAATTTCTCAGAGGGATATAGCCTTTGAATAAAGGGTTTAGGTATGTGCAGTGTGCAATTATACATTACCTGCTGCCCTGTTTTAAGAACTAACCCCTTACACTGCATCTGCCTGTTATCAAATTCTTGAACAGGCTGGATATGCAATATTGTTTAGGATTATCAGTGAGCATTAAAAAAGCAGAACTGCTTGCAATGGGGAAATCTGAATCAGCTTCTTATTCATTAAAAAAGTGCAAAAGAAGACAAACAAACAATATTTTCACATAAGATTATAAAGTCAGACAATTTAGCCTTGTGTCTAAGTGTGTGTCTTCCTGAGTGTCTTCCTTCTCTTCTAAGAGACTGAAGGTCTCTTGGACCCTCTTGATAGATGACAGTCCTGACATAACAGTTGTAACCTGGTACCTTCGAAACACATGAAGTTCCAACTAAACAAAAGAAAACACTGTTTGCTGTCAGGATGGTTAAACATAGGAACAAGTTGCCCAGAGAGTCTATGGACTCTGCATCTGTGGAGCTATTCAAACCCCATCTAGCCACAGTCCTGGGCAACCTGCTATAGCTAACCCCACTTGAGCAGGGGTGATCTCAAGAGATCCCTTCCAGCCTCAACAGTTCTATAATGCTGTAGTGGAAAGGGAGGTTCATAGCTGACTAATGTATAACTGGCCAAGTCTGCCTCAACTTTCTAGGTTACCTTGTTAAAACCAGCTCTCTGGTGGCTTAAATCCTCTGAGTGCATCACCATGCTACCTCCTGTGAACACCTGGGTAAAAGGGTTAGAGGTGGGATGAGAAACATAGAATAGGAATGATGTAGGTGCTCCACACCACTTTCATACCATTGCTTACATTCAACAGTTATGTAATCGCTAATTGGTGTTGGAGACTTAATATGTGCCTTTTATGAACTGAACTTGAACAAATCTCTACCCCTAAATTACCAATCAAAAGCAGCATTATTTATCTGCATCCTATCTCTATGCCAAATTTTCATCCATAAAACTGGGCTAGTATAACTTCCTGTCTTGTTTCCTGACTGAAAATTCATCTGAGCAAGCACTATTTCTTTACTTATTTTAAAACTAGTATGCAATTATATTTCACCCAGTTACATCATGGACTTCTGAGGAAAACTGCAATACTAAAAGTATTTTCTTAAACAATGGATTCTTTTCTGTGACAAATAACTCTAATGGACAGCACTGGAAAACATAGTAAACGTGAAGTATCTTCTGTTGTGAATGGGTGAATAATTTTCTGTTTCAGCTGTGGTAAAGTTTAACTATTCAAGGGTGAGCAGTAATATGCATCTAGTACAACAGCCAGAATACAGAGTGTGTTTCATTCAGCAGCAGAGAGACAGCACTGGCTATCAAGGACAATAGTAACTAAATACCCATCTGAAAGATTTGGCATAGCCAGTTTTTTTAACTAGTTTGGCTTTGATGACTTTGCAGAAGCTTATATTGTGTTTGGGCTGCCAAGCAAACCTGGAGGTGCCTGCCGTCATCTGCTAGCCTCCTGCAGGAGATGCTTATCATTGCCAACTCCTCACTTGGTAGGAGTGACTCTCAGCAGAATGCCACGCTTCTGGCTTTTTACTATCTGCCAGACAATACAGCAGTAACCAGGCTCTCTCTATCACCAGCTGAAAGCTGTTGTTCTAATTTTTTATTCTAGTGCTCATCCTCAAAATGTCTTTTACATCACTTGTAGAAACTGCCATTTTCAGTATGTGTCTTTGATACAATTTCTCTGGGCTAACAATGGCAGGGGGTCTTTACCATACTGTGATGATATTGCAGTACAGATGGATGCATAGGATGGCTTTCCTGGGTACTGGTGCCTTTTGTTTCTTTTTTTTTTTTTCCTTTCTTTTTCGTTTTTTTTTTTTTTTTTTTTTTTGTTTGTTTGTTTTTTTGTTTTTTTGTTTTTTTTTTTTTTGTTTTTCTTCCTTCACTTGTCAAAAATATTTGGTCAAAACTGATTCATGTTCTGGAAAAGTAGTACATGGACAAGAAATCTTTGGAATACCCTTTTGTCCCCTGCCTTCTCTCTTTTTAGTCCAGTCCATGGCTATGCTGATGAAGTAAATCCATTCTTCACTCATTTACACTCTTCCTGCCTCTTTTCAAATCTTGTTCTTAGACACACAAAGCCACTGTGGTTGTAATATATAGAAAACTATTCCTGTAATTTCCTCACTTATTAATCTGCCATATGTCTATATTTCCATAACTAAAAGCGTCTTTTAAAATCATCTTGGGAAAAAAAAAAGAAATTTGTAATGAGAACCTGAAAAATGTAAGTGAAATGGGAGACAAATACGCACATTGATGTGATACAAAAACTGTATTGCAAACTTGGATTAAGGAAACAACCATGAATAATTGTCTCTATTGTTTGTTCAGCTTTGTATATTTTTATAGTCTGATGATCATTCGAGTTTACTTACAGAGAATAGAATGATGCTATGCTTTAAAGGAGAAAAATAAGGGAGAAGCAGGAGGTCCAGATCAACCTTCAGAAAGAAACCAGCTGTACATTATTACATATTTGAGCTCTTAGATAAATCAGCACAAATGCGTATGTGAATAAATGAACACACTGAAATGACTTTGGAATTTCTCACAAGCACCTTTTTTTGTATTAGGATTATTGCTACCCACTTTCCGAAACAGAAATTAGTATCAAAATATTTTGAGACAGCTGCATCATGGGAATTTCTTTACAAGTGACTGAAATAGCCATAATCCTCGCTTTCCTGAATGACAGCCCTGTTGCACAATATACATAACCACTGCCAATGGCACACTGAAATAATGGGTGCTTGCAAAGTAAAACCAGTACTTCACATCCTTGGCATAAGTTTGACTGTCGCGTTTTCTGCCCCTGGACCTCAAACTCACCGCATGGACTAAGAGTAAGCCACCTTGCCATTGCTTTCTTTATAGAGGAACACAGCTGTATACACTTCAGAGATACATCCTGAAGAGACAGCAGTTTAAGTAGATGTGAAGCAGCATTAGGACAATTCTTAGCAGTATGATTACTAGCTAATAAAGTGCAACCGAATAAACCAGAAGAGAAGGTTGAATTAGGATGATTTTGCTGGAAGTAAAACTCAGAGACTGTCAATATGATAATTAGGATACCTTTGAAAGCCTTTTGGTGCCTTTTTGGGGTGTATTAGCTGGTAAATCTGACTATTGCTAGGGATAAATGAAAATGCACAAGACTTCAATTTTTTTTTGCCAAAATGTGCATGTGAATGGGTGTGGAAGAAATCCTGTTGATGAACATTTTGCAGGAAATATGGCCTATTTTCAAGCATCTTCAAGTCTTGCATGTACTTATGTATCCACTGACCTAGCAGGTTTATCATTTATGAGCAACCCAGATGGCACAGTGGGATTCAGAACCCAATCTACATCCTTGGAAGACTCCATTTAATTTTGGCTGGTTTAGATTAATTGCAAAACTAACCTCTCTCTTTATGTTTTCTGCACCTAAGTAGTCCAAGGTTTGAGGGGTTTATTTTGGTTTTATTTGTTTGTTGTTGGCATCCTAGTATAA
Source organism: Forpus xanthops (assembly GCA_032466535.1). NCBI lineage: Eukaryota > Metazoa > Chordata > Aves > Psittaciformes > Psittacidae > Forpus > Forpus xanthops. The sequence continues at coordinate 27,794 of JASSUY010021663.1, read as the reverse complement.
TAGATGTCCAGACTAAATGGTATCATGAATGTTTCCAGCATTCCACTAGAGAGAGGTGTTTTTTAAGTTTCAGGCATTCCTGATGTATGATGAGGAAATTTGATTTTTTTTTTCCTCTTGTCACTGAAAATGAATCCAAGTGTGTATTATCCTGGTAAGAGATTCACTTTGGAGAGAAGTGAACAGATATAATGGATTTAGATGGAAGAAGCCCACAAATCTCTTTCAGGGCCAACATGCCTAGTTAAAACGTTATCAGTTGCAATATAATGATGTGTCTTTTGGGAATTACTGGTCTTTAGTGAGGATAGGGTGAATGCAGGTGCAGGCAAATGCAAACTACTAACATTCAGCATTGGTGTAAATTTTAAATGGTTACCTAAGTCTCTATAAACTGAATGATTGTAATGTAGAAGTCAGCTTTTAGAAATATTTAATACACTGGGAACATTTAAGTATTACATCTTTTCCACTTATTTGAAATAGCTTTTCTATCCCTCATGAATAAATTAGCATGCCTAAATAACCCTGTGCTACTTTTGTTAGAATTAGTCTATAAACCATTCCCTGATTCAACTAACCATCTACATTTGTGTCTAGTTTTAACTAAGATCCTTCAGTGGGTCTCAGGTGAAAATTTGACCCTTCTGAATTTAATGATGCAGCTGCCTCTGATAATGATACATGATCAAGCCTGTGCTCATGTAACTTATTTATTCAAGGCCAGTGTTCCAGCATCATTAAAACATTAAAAACAATGCATAGAGCATAGTTTCTGTGCCACCACTGGAACACAATACATTTTGAGTAACATCATTCTTCTCTCAGTGCGAGCAGATATTCTTAGTTTTCACTAATGTGCCAGTAAGTTGAAAGGGAAAAGAAATAAATGAGCCGATTATTAAAGGAAAACAAAAAGCAGCTCAGACTGAAAGTGTGCATGCAAATGTAAGTATGTGATAGTGGCAGGAAGTGATTGCATCCTAAGTCCTCTGCCTTTTTTTCAGGTTTTTCATTGTGCTCTAAAGTCTAAAATTATAGCGATGGATCAAATAATTTTCATAAAACCAAAACAAACCCCAGTGTTATTAGGTTGAGCAAATGTGCCATGTGGAGTTGGTTACCATTTGCTAATTTTCAATTCATTTATTAAGATCAGCTCTCATTTTTTAATTTTCAGTAATCAGTGTTACTCTGTTATGAAAGCACCTCTGCAGTCTAGACAGTACATACTCATTTATGTGATAAATAATGGATAAACACTGAGTGTGCCATTAGCCGTTAATGCAGTAGATTGATTCCCTGCAGCACATACTCTCCATCCTTGTTTTAGCACTTATGCCACCTGTCTCTTGCACTTACTGTATGGTGCTTCAATAATGGGAATGGGGTTCCCTGATCATTCTTAATTTAGCTCATTTTTATCATCTCCTAAGTAGGATGGCATTGCTATGACAGATGTGCAAATCAAGAGGTGCCTCACTGCTACCCTTATGATTGCTTTCACTACTCTATCCAATGGTTTTAGTACAATACAGATTGTGGGGAATCAGAATCAGTAGACCTATCTTCTTCCCACAGATGCCCATTTTAACATAGCACCACTCCTTTGGCCAAGTGGCTGGACAAAAGCATTTCAAATCTCTGTTCCCATTTCCTTCAGCTGGAGGAACAGGGATTCAAATTGAACTAAATGAAATAGACAAATTAGATACCAGCAAGTACCCAAGGCAGGTTGGCATTCCGCCAAAATTTTGAAGGAACTCAAAAGTGAAATTGCAGAACTGCTGGCCAAGTTGTCTCACAAATCTATGGGAACAGGCACTATGCCAGACTGCCAGTGAAACTTCCACCTACAAAAAGGGTTCTGAAAGAGATTTGGGTAACTACAGGACAATAAATTATTCCATTCCTGATTAGATAGTAGAGTATATCTTGCAGAGTAAGATACTTGATCATATGGATAAACATTACCCGTTTCGAAGAAGTCAGCATGGCTTCTGAAAAAGGAAAGGCCATCTCAATAACCTGCTGAAGTGCTTTGAGGGCAGGCAATGAGCATGTAGATAAAGGGCATACATGAGACTTAACGTTTTTTATTTTTGGAAGATCATTGATATTATTCCCCGCAACTGATTATTACAAAAGGTAATTTTCCATAGATATGGAGGAGATGTTCTTTTGTGGACTGGAAGCTAGTGAAAGGTTTGGACAAATGAAAGAGTTTGATATTCACTATTAAGAGTGGGGTCAGTTGCCAGGATTCAGAGGTTTAAACAGTTTTATTCAACACCTTCATCAGTGGCATGGAGTAGGATGTATGCAGTATAGTCTCCAAGATTCCTCTTGGGGCAATGAAATGCAAAGCTTATAATAAGGAACACCAGAAAAAACATCCTAAGTTGTTTTGTGCAGGCAAGCAGGTGTCATACTAGCTTCAGTGCACATTCTATGGAAAAATAATTATATGTTTACTGCATAACACAGCACTGTGTCTCAGTGTTGTCAAAGCACAGTAGTTGACTTATGTGAGTATTGTTATTCTAGGTGCTTTGGGTGCTTCTGACCCATGGCAATGTGTTAGATAGGTGACAGTGATTGCTCAGGGCAAGAATGTCCATGACAGATGCATGATTACTCATATACATATGTAGAAATTAGTGATTTTAATGCAGTTCATTATGTACTGATTGAGAGTATTTACACGTAAATTTGTTATGAGAACGCGTATATGGTTTAGTGAAATAAAATTCTTCCATTGTGGATTCTAGCAGCCTAACTGGGTGATGTTCCCAAGATGCTTCTTACTTGTGATAGCCCATTACATTTCATCTTTTTATGTGTATTACAATATTCAAGTCCTGCCATCCTCTTTTGCATGGTTCCCCCAGTTCTTAGTGTTCAAAGTGAGAGGTCTGTGGCTGAAAGAGATTGGTGAATTACCATCTAACTATTGTACTATATGGGAATATGAGAATAACTTAAACATGTAAAACCTTTTTATTTGATTTGAAACATTATATTGTAGGAAAGATGGGTAGAAAGGAAGTAGAGGAAAGGATACAAGCAACTGAATGAGGTACGCTTTTCCTCATAAATAATTGCAGGGTTAAAGCAATCACAAAATCTACGAGAAAGTTTGGTTTGGTTTTTCCCAGTAGCGGAAGAGACTACAATTGGCAATTCCCACTTCTTTCTCTCTCCAACATGCTAGAGGATATATTTGGGTGGGGAGGGATTCTTTCAATATTTTTGGTGACTGTATGTTTTGTATAAGAAATTACTGTTTATTTTGATTAGTATTCAGCTTTCATTTCTGAAGCAGGACTGAGGGCTTATTGAGGCTGCAGCAGAAAATTAAACTACTGTATAGCTTAGCCATTAAGGCACGCACATAAAGATAGTGGGAGAACTAGGCTGAATCTTTTCTCTGTCTCATTCATGTATACCTAGGACTTTCTAGCCTTGTAGCTAGGCTGTTCTCCCAGGCAAAGAACTGAACTTGCTTGTATCTTGGGTAAGCATTTTAGCCCTTAAGTTAATAACTAAAAAAGGGGAAAAGAAGAATGCAGGGAAAACCTCTATTATTCCAGTTCTGTGAATACAATCCTCCCCACTTCCTCAAAGCACCTTGCATTCAAAAGTATTCCAAGCATTTGAAAAAATATTTTCAAATAATTTAAAGACTATTAAAAACACATTTTCCTGAATTCAATATTATTTTTTTACTTGCTTAATTCTACACAGGCACAGCTTGCTCACTTTAATCCTGGATGGGCGTATGTGATTTTCCTGATTGTAGCAGAGGAAACAGCCTTTAAAAAATACCTCTCCTGAGAACATAGTATGATCTCACTTGTGTCTTAGTATGAAACCAGGGCAGTACACTAGAGCCAAGAACAATACAGATTGTTCAGGTATTCTCCAGCACTTACAGCTGTAGTCCAAAGGAGCTAAGCATGTGAACCAGTTAGGTTAGTGTAAATATATAAGTGAAATACAGGGATCCAATTTGAAACATCTCCTGAAATCCATAAGACAGTTCTTCCACATTCAGTTCCTCAGGGAAAATTGCTATGAGAAGGTATTAACTCAGGAAGAATTACTGCTCCTTCTTCCAAGCCCATTTGTATTTTCTATGGACACAACTGAAAATTAAGATTTATGAAGGGCTTTTAGTCAGAAAACTGATTTTTCTTCGCTTCTTCTCTCCCCCAGCCCCCAGTATTTGCATTTTGCAGAACTATCAGTGTAAGCATGTTAGATTTTAAAACTGAAATTTGTGAGGAAGATTTCAAAGTGGCAACACTGGAATGAAACTAAACATAGGGATGAATGTTGTTACTGAAAATTAGACAACTATTGCTGGCCAGAAGAACATAATTCACCAGCAGTACCAGCAAGTTCCCAGCATGTATGTTTAAAGCTTGACTGGCAGTGCTTAAACAAAAGTTCAGAAAGAAATGTAAAACTTTGCTAAAGCCATGTTGGTACAAGGAAGCTACCTTTATCTGCTGACATGTCACATTTCTTTTTTATGCAAAATAAAGGCTGCCTTGGTTGAAGATGTAGGTCACGTTAGTCACACTGGTCACTTGCATTAAGCTGTGTAGGAAAAGATTTGGGTTCCCATTAATAATAATGTTTTCCTCGGTTAAGAGGAGTCCCCAGACATGGCTGGTGGAACTGATACTTGACACTCTCTCCTCTCTTGGTAACATAAACCTCCCTGTTTGGAGAAGGTTTCCCTTCATGTGAAAATATAGACTAAACTAATGAGACAATAAGCTCTGTGAGGACATCAAGAGCAAAATCTCTGTGTGTTCAGATGAGCCAGAAGGTTCCTGCTCTGGTTGCAGCAGAGATCTGCAAGAGATGTTTTCCCTCCAGCAGGTCAGGCCCACAACCAGGTGGGTTGGTCTGCCCCAGCCTACATTCCTATTGCTCAGCAATAGTCCTGCATGGCTAGGTCTGCAAGCATGGCCAGAACCATCCTTTACAGCATGTGGTGGTCTGCCTACCAGGCATAACAAATGGGCATAGATCAAAAAGCATATTTTTAATAATTTCAGTTGATCACTGAACGCACTTTTTGCTTTAAAAGAGGTCTAAAATGTAAAACAGTAAATGAAGTAGCTATGTCTGTGTCTCTGTAGATGCACAAACTGACTTGACTGTAGTAAAAGCATAGCAAAAAAGATGAGAATGTAAGTCCGTTCAGTTTAACCAACAAAACTATTTCCTCAAAGAACTGTCAGAAAAGGATTCACTTTTATTTAATCTATACACTTTTTGGGAGAAAGCCACCCCTCTTATCCTCAAAGTAAATTTATTTATTCATGTGTAAGGGGAAAAAGTTAGCCTGAGAGATGCCCTGAGATGTAAAATTCAGTGGATTTTGGTTCCATTAGACTTTTTCCTTCTTGAATTTCAAAGACTTTTAAGCAACTGAGTCATGCTACATAGGAAAATTACACAAAACAATCTGATTTTCAAAAGAATGATTGTTACGGCTGAACCTTGGAAAAAGCAGTGAGAAGCCAGCTTAAAGTGCTAGGCATATCTTATTGTCAGACTTGTAACACTGAGCTGAGTTCAGCTGTGATAGTCTATTTTTCTTGGCAGGTTTTCAAATTGCATTCAGCAGAGCAAAGTTATTTCAGGCTGAACAACAGCAACAACTATTCATGTCCTTCAAACAACACATCCCATGTATCTTTACTGTCAACTAATCCAATTCATGTATATAAGTTATTGCCCTGTTAGTTTATTGGGAAGGACACAGTCAAATATCCTCTTACTTTAGGGGAAAATCACAACAGCCCTACGAAGAAGACTTGTGCTGAGTACCAAGATGTGGCTGATACCATAAAAATGGGAGCAGTTGGCAAATGAAAGTGGCACAGTTCCTTCCTCCCCAAGCCAGCCCATTGGTGCTGCAACTTAGTTTATCTTAGTGGACTCCTGGGGCCTTGGGTATTTGTTCTGGTTCCTCATCTCCAATGGAGTAAGATACTGGACTGAGACTGGGGGTCAGTTAAACTTGATTCTCTACTTTTAAAAGTGAGCCTAACACTAATGCCCTAGGAAGATCACTGGAAAATAATTACATGTATCTATATCAACGTGTGAGGCAATTGCTGGCAATGACAGCAATTTTTTGACATCTAAGTTGTAATAAATAGAATCAAGTTCTTGATTCCACTTGCTGTCCTACATATAAACCACATCAAAACATTTGTGGTGGAAATACACCAAAAAAGTAGACACAGCATGCACTCTGTAAAAGAGGTCACAGAAAGCACCAGGGAGGCCTGCTCCTCCTCATTTTCTTACCTGCCAGCACAAAGTGAAGTAATAACTTTTTAGCTTTAGCTTCCCATTCGGTAGAAAAGGAGTTTTCTTGCTCACATGGAAGGCTTGGGAGAATAATCATTTTAGGGGCTGTCACGCTACAGTGACAGTAGTCACAGAAAAGAAATTAGAGTTTACTTTTAACTGAAGCCTACATTTTACCATACATTACATATATATATGCACACAATATTTGGCATATGTAGCATTTAGAAGAAGTAGCAGGCTTCTAAAATCATCAATTAACTGATAAAAAAAATCTCTGTCCTTAGAAAGATAAAAATGCATGTTATTGTTAGATAGCTGATTAAACTACCTTTCTTCTTAAAATTCTCCCTGACTTCATTCTGCCCCTTCTGAATATCTTAAAGTCTGTTTTGAGGAACAGTCTTAATCCCAGTCTGTTCCAAAACACTACGGGCACTGTGACTAGCACACCCATGTTTAGTCAGTGCTAGCAGGGCTCTGGCTTTGTGGTAACAATGACAGTCTTGTCATCAGGAATATTCATTTAGCATTCTATTTTTTTCCAGATATTTTTTGTTTGGTCTTAATTGCTGTTTCCTGTAATCTAAGAACTGTAAAATCTGAAGGCAAAAATATGATGAGATGGTTTAGTGGTGGTCTTGGCAGTCCTGAGGAAATGGTTGGACTTGATCTTACAGATCTTTTCCAACCTAGTTGATTTGATGATTCTATGTAATTAAGTTTCACAGTGCCCAAGGATTATCTGACTGATAGAACTGTGATATGCTAGAAATTATCTTGTAGCCCCCAAAGAGGAAAGAAAAATCAGCCTCAGAAACCATGAAAACATTCTGTTCTCCTATTAAATGTTTAGCTGTTTTGCACGCTGTAAAAGTCAGTTTATCTGAGTTATAATTAACAGTACAGCACAGGAAAAGTCGGATTAATATATAGCACTACCAAATGTGTTCCATCAAGGAGTACAGTCACTCATGTAGACAGATTTAGTCAGTTTATTACTAACCTAATTGGATACTCAGTATACTTATAATGGATTTAATTTGGTAATAATAAATTATTGCTTATACTAATGGGGCTGTCCAGATGAATAGCTTTTAAATGATCAGTGCTGTTTTGTTGTCTCTTCCTGACTAATGAACTAGTCCTTATATGCACTGTATATTGAATGATGGAGACGAACAACTTAAGCAGCATCATTCCAGTGGTATCAATATGAAACATCTGAATGTGGTTTTTTTTTTCTTTCTATGCTAAAAGATGAAGTTGAAGTTTCAGAAGTGCTCTCGATGTTTAACGTGTGCAACAGAAACTGTTAAATAGCTGCAAGAACACGAGGAAATTGGTACCGTTTGAGTGCCTCCCCACTCCTCGCTCAAACCATCTGTCAGGCGCTTCTTCAGGGAAAAAAAAATCCACAATTTTTAGAAATGTTTGTTCTGAAAATTCAAATTATTTTTTTTTTATTTATTTCTAGTCACGTAGATGGATCTGTTTCTTACACCATGAGTGCGTGCAGATATGGTGCTGATTTAACTACTTCAGAAAAAGGTTATGAAGGCTCAGGCAGCCCGTCCAAGATAAGCGTGAAGGAGAAGGAGTGGAGTGGCTGAGGACACACAGAGTGTGGTTTGACAAGTGTCTTCAGCTTGCGTCCAGCTCAGTTGCATTTGCTGAAAAAGCCTGTTTTGCCCTTGCCTCTCCTGCTCATGTCCTCCAGCCCCCATTGCAGTTCATTGCTGGTGCTGCTGACAGTGCAGCTTGCACAAGTAAAAAGTAATGCCAGCAGATGAGAGGTGGTGGAACAACAAGGGCTAGGGACATGGGGAAGGGGAAGCTTATCTTTCTCAGTGACTTATATAACTTTAAGCAGCTTGTAAAACTTCACTGCAAAGCCCCAACTCAGCAAGCAGCTCAAATACATTCTTAACTTGAAGTGCAGAGACTATTGGTAAGAAAATACTGAAGCATATGCTTTTAACTTAAAAGATATTATTAAGTGCTTCCTGAATTGAGATTACTTCCTTCTCAGTATTTCTTCTCATCCAGCATAAGTTTATTTTTTCACTCCCTACCAATATGTACTTCACTTCCCTCATAGGTATTGCCAGCTGTCCCCTGACTTTCTGATTGTACATTTTTCATCCCTTTAGGCTTCCTCTGTCTTGATGTGTAACACGGGTACAGGTCATGATTTTAGTCCTTTGCTGGTTAGCCCACTGTTTGGCAGTGAACATGTTTCCTGGCAGGGTTTTGTCTTGTACCAAACAGCAGTCTGTCAGATGCACTTGAGCACAGCCTGGGGAATAGCATGGGCTGTTCCTGCCAGGTAGTGCGTGTGTGTGATGTTGCTCTGCTGTGGGAGGGCAGTCAAGATGCAAGACATTAAAGATAAGTGCGCTCTCAGCAAGTTTGCTGATGACACCAAGCTGTGTGATTCAGTTGATTCGTTTGAGGGAAGGAATGTCATCCAGAGGGACCTTGACATGCTTGTGAGGTGGGCTGATGCCAATCTCATGAAGTTTAACCATGCCAAGTTCAAGGTCCTCCACCTGGGTCAGAGCAATCCCAGGCACAGCTACAGGTTGGGCAGAGATGAGATTCAGAGCAGCCCTG
>JASSUY010021663.1:1606-18739 GCA_032466535.1 Forpus xanthops | reverse complement strand
AAGAAAAAAGAGGCTGTTCAGAAAGCAGATATTGCAGAAATTATGTGCTCTCCACTATTGCAAAATTTTCTGTCCTATCAGATGCAAATCCTCTCCTTTTTTCCACAGGAAAAAAAAAAAAAAAAAACAGACACTAAATAGTACCTTCATTTACTTTGAAGTGGTAAAGAACAATCTGAAAATTCACAGATGAGCATCTGCTCATTAGGGCCGAGCTTTAACAAAAATAACTCAGTATATATCACAAAGCTTAGATAGAGACCTGAAATCAACAGAAATCAGTGTCTAAGCTCACTGGATTGTCATTGGCATGCCACTTCACCTTTAAGACATGAAAATACCTTTGTAAAGTTCCTGCGTACACATTCAGTTGGCACAATTTAATTAAACAGAGTAAAAGAGAAAAAAAAAAGTTTGAAAGAGAAACTAGTCCAAAAGTGTAATGCAGCTTGAACTGCTCTAAGCTAACATAACATCATTAAGATTTTTGATTTAATGGAGAACCTCACTCAGACTCTCATGACCTGCAAGATTATTATGCATGGAAACTATCAGCCATGTCTGATACAAATGCAAGGATATGTCACTTAAATTAAAACTCAAAGTAATATTTCTTGCTGGTTGGATCACAACATTTAATCATAACTTCTCATTTAGGGCCTCAGTCCTGCAAAGACATCATAAACATACAACCAGTTCTAATGGAACCAGAAGCACGGCTTCACATATTATTTTAAAATTTGTATGGGACAAGGCAGAATTTAAATCCCCTACTTACTTGCAACTGTGCCTTTGTTTGTTTGTCAAGCATCCACTGAGCCTATAAGAAATGCTCGAGACTCCTTAGTATAGTAATTTCTTGCTTATTTTTTATAAACATAAGAATTATACTCATTCTTGTTTCTATCTGTTCGGAACAGAAATATTTTTACACAGCATAAATAAACATTCTGTTGCAGCTCATTATTGATCGAATTTTATACATCATGCCCCACTTTCAGTGCATTGCTCTTTGTTAAGAGACAACCTAACGAAATCACTGTACATGAGCAATCACCCTACACCAGCCTTTAATCAGACCTCCACATTTTATCGACAAGAATCTGTTGTGAAGGGTTACACATCTGTAATGAATTCACTTGCCAACATTGCCCACTTTTCTGCAACCTGAAGATTTATTAATGCCAGCACTTCTGTCCCAAAGGAGAAGGCTTTATAGAAATTGGAGTCTTTATTGATGTATCAAATTTTAGCCATATGTCAGTCATTTTATCCTACTTATAATGCAGCTACCTCTGAGTAGAGTAACAGCATATTACAGCAATACTATACCAGGCTGAGGAGAACTGTGCAATACTTTTTGAGACCACCACAAGAAATTTAAGTACTGACAACACAACTGACCATGCTGGAATCTGGAGAGCATGCTGAGATCTTCTAGCCCATTGCAAGAAGCGCTAACAGGTTTTGAGGGTTAATTTACACAGTGGGTGTAAACTCAAATGCATTCCCACTTTGTCCTCACAGTGAGATGCTAGACTTTGATCCTAGACTTTGCTCATTTGAGGTCTTCCAAATTATCTTCCAAGTGAGGCATCCCTGCCCACGGCAGAACGGTTGGAAGTAGAAGATCTTAAGGTCCTTTCTGACCCAAACCATTCTATGATTGGATGTGGTCCTATGTTTCTCTACATACTGACTTAGGAGCCGCAGGACAAGCGCACCCTTGCGCAAATGCAGAATCTTTTCCCTGTCTCCGTGCCCTCCCCCAAAGCCACGCCTGTGGGACCAGCCCCAAAACTGCCCCTCAGCGCCCGCCCAATGTCGTACCTGGCGTTGCCTGTGCCGCGGCCTCAGGAGTGGTGGTGGGGACGGTGTGGGGGGGCTGCTGCTGGCTGGAGCTGACCTCAGGCTCTGCACTCACCGACGGTGAGCAGGCCACCTCGCCGCCTGGGGCTGCCTGCGGTGCGGGCGGGAGGGCGTCCTCAGCGGTCGGAAGCTCCTCCTGACCAGGCAGCTGCAGCGCTGACAGCGGGATGCTGATGGGCTTCCCGGAGCCGGCGGTAGGGGCGTTGGAGCTGGTGGCTGGCACCTGCAGGGCAGGCACGGGGCCACTGCCTGTCCCCCGTGCAGGGGAGGCCAGGGAGCCCCAAAGCGGCCTCTGTGCGACCAGCCGGGGTGGGCCGGGCGGGGAGGTGGAGGGGTGCTGTGGGTCAGGGTCGGGGCCCACCGTGGGCTGAGGCAGGGCCCTGGCAGGGGCCAGGCAGGAGGGCCCGGCCTGGGTCTGAGGCTTGGGCTTGGACATCTGTGTAAGGGCCAGGGCCGGTCCATCAGCGCCTGCAGTCAGCTCAGCATTGGCCACTATGTAGTAGTCCTCGGGGAGCTCCTGCTTGATCTTCTTGAGGAGCACATCGCCACCACCCTCATCAGCAGGCTGGGCCTGGGCAGCAGTGGGCTGGCTGGAAGCCAGCCGCTTGCGGGGGCCGGAGAGGGCCCGTTGGGTGTGCGGCTCAAAGTCACTGTCCTCATCAGTGACGGAGGACTCACAGACCATGTCAAAGAGGGTGGCCTCATCCTCATACTCCTCCACGGGCTCACCCAGCTCTGACGGCTCACTGCAGTAGGAGAAGTCACAGGAGTCACGGGTGCGGGTGCAATCCAGCTTGCCCTTGCCTGGCCGGCCTGGGTAGCGCTCCAAGGGGCTGGCCTGCACCTCCGAGGGCACCCCCAGCATGCTGGGGCTGTCTGAGTTGAAGCTGCGGCTGTCCTGGAAACAGACTCGCTCCTGGGATCCAGCACGGCATGTGGCAGCCAGGGGCCAGTGGTAGGCATGGCCAGCACTACAGCCCCACATGGCAGTCAGGTTGCCATGGGACCCTTCGGAGAGGAGGTGCTTGAGGTTAGGGATGAGGCTGCAGATGGTCCCATGGCTGTGGGCCCAGCTCACCAGCTTGGAGAGGTTTTCAGAGGAGGTGTGAAGGCAGTCCTCCATGGTACAGGATCAACGGCTCCTCGCCACTTGGAAAGGCGGCTGAAGACACGGTTCAGACCACAGAGTCCTGCCACTCACAGTGCTGTGTTGCCAAGCTCATGCTTGCTGCTCGCCTGCAAATAGAGAGCAAAACCCCCCTCTTCAGCACTTCCAAAGCAAGATCATGTTTGCATGGAAAAGTGAAATGTTTGTAAGCTCAGCTAAAAACACATGTCACTCATCTCATGCACTCCAAAATACATTTCTCAAAAGATTGTCTGCTTTTAAGTGGCCTCATTTCCCTTTCTGCCTGCAAAAACCCTGTTTTTAAACCCAAGGGAAGGAACATCCCTGCAATACACAACTAAAATAAGAAAAAACAGCTTTTTAAAGAAGGCAGTTCAATATCAGAGGCGATATGATTTGAAGCTTAAATCTCTGACAAAATCCAAATGCAGCCCAAAATACGGTGATTGCATCCTCACACTTAGGAAGTGAAAATTAAATCCAATCTTAAAACATACAATTCATCTTCAACACCAATGTGGCAATCAAGCACCAGCTCAGACACTCTCCCTGCACCTGATGAAATTTTATGACATTTTAATCATTTATGTGTGTTTCTCAAATGTATCAAAATATCTCTTTTTCAACTAATTTGACAGGCACGAAAATGAAGGCCAGAAATTTTCATTTCAATATAAGGACAAAACAATCAAATTCACCCTTTGCTATATACTTTATACTATACTGACAGCCATCAGTTGTCCAACAGCTTACGAGAAGCTTAAGGGATGTGCAAGGTTTAAGACATAATTAACCTTCCTTAAACTCTGAGAGTTAACCTTTTGCTTTTTATCATATTTACAGATCTAAATAATGAATCTTGTTCAAGAGAAACACTTGCCACTTTCATCAGAACTATCCGGAAATTTGCAGCACAAGCCATGGAACTCGGGTCAAAGCCATGAATCCTACAATGTTTCAGGTCAAACTTGAAAATAGAAAATCTTGCAGATGTTCATCTTTTCCTGCCAGAAACTGCTTCCTGCCCACACTGTACCACTACTTTCCAGGCAAGGTCACATCCCTCACAAGACTGCAAGTCCTCAACTTCTCAGGACTTCAGAGCTAGGACTTTGTAGAAAACAACTTACAGTTGTTTCTCTGATCCACAAAAATTTAAGGCTGCAGTGGGGATGCTCAGTTGGCCTCTTGTACCGGCTGTAAATCATCCGTTACTGTAGGAGGTTGTCCACAGAAACATTTGCTGTTAATTATTTCTTAACTTTTATTTTGTTTATAAAGTTCTGCAAAATGTTGCACACTTCCACATTGAAGCTGCAGTCAATGCCCATTTTACTGTTATCCAGGCTTTTTATTACTTAAATACTGCAATAATTTTTTATTTTTATTTTTTTTTAACCATAACCAAATGAGATACAATTACTCAAATGTCTGTACAATTCTAGAGCATTGAGAAAGATAGCACAAATCAGTTTTTCTCACAGATGCCACTACTGGGATATTGGACCTCTCAGCAGTCCATTTCTGAGGGGGAAATTACTACCGCCCACTGCAAAGATCCTCAAGGACTGTGGAAGAAATAGAGGAAAGTAAACTGTGAAGGTCTAGCTGACTTCAACAGGTCTAGGAAACTCAAACTCCAGTGGTCTGTAACAAAGTCAGTGCTTCACAAATGGATCCCAACACAGCCCTCACCCACAGTCTTCAGATTGGACACTCTTTCTTTACACTGTTGTAGTACTTTTAGAAGTGAAGGTTATTTGAGTTGCTGGTAAAGATCAATAATAAAAAAGTTCAAGCCACTCAAAATTTCAGGGTTGCTAGGCACAGGATGGACTGAGAATGTTCTGAAGTTACTGCTCAGCTGAAAGTAACTGGGAACTTACATTCATTTCTGCAGGTCTTTTTGGACCTGGGCTTTGTGAACATGACCTGCAAGACTCAGAGCTCCCATTGTTCTCATCTCACTTGCATTTTCATATAGGCAGAAACGCCCTTTATATTTTTCCCAACTGAAATATACAACTATTTTATTCCCTGTGCTCTTCTATATGAGCATTTTGAGATGCAAAATGAACTGTGCCATGGCTCAAAAACACAGCTGCATGGTGTCTAATGGCCCCTGGCTTTCCCTAAAATCAATATAAATTACTACCTGCCTACTTAGTTGCTCTACAAAGTTGCCTGCTAGCTAGCTGCAGATAACCGTGTTTGCTCTGTGCCAAGGGAAGTGAGCTGGCTGTGCTTCAATAGTTTTTCAGACTGCATATCCCTGCCCACACATTTTCATCTACCAGGCAAACAGAGGCCTGTGCAAACCAAAACCAGAGACAGAATGGACAAGTTATACCTAAGATTCTCTCCATGAGGTTCACCATGAGTCTTTCCTCCCTACCTAGGTGCTGTGCCTCACTGGTGGAGTCAAAAATGGAGCGAGCATGGCAATTTCTAGCTATTTTATAAACAACAAGGTATTTTCACAATATCTTTGAGATTAGCAGGACATGTTGGATGAACAGGAAGAAGTACACCATTAGGAAAAAAGAGTTAAAATAGTGTAAGATTTTTGGTTTTGCAGTAGCTCAAGCCAGGGTGCACTCACAGGGAACAACAGCTACAATAATTCAAATTCTGGCTTCTACTATTGCTCACATGAAACCCCAATAATGGTATATATCTCACAGCAAAGTCTGCAACACAAAGCTCCTTGCATGACCCATGCTTCTGTGTAGTACAATAAATGCAGTAGGTCCCCACCTTGCAAGCCTTTTAAGCAGTAGAGAAGGCTCGCCTTTTCCAACATACTCTTTTTAAGCATCTCACAGTTCTTTGTTACATTTATTTTTTTAATCCTTTATAAAAAAAACTGTTGATGTTGACAGGAATCAAAACCCAGAGGGCAATGACATTCCTGCTGCATGGTATATTCAAAGATACAGACTTACAATGCTTCCTGCCACAGAAGAAATACCAAAAGATGTGAGGAGTAACGCCATACTCATGGTGAGAGGGAAAGGAGGGAGAGAGCTGCGGTCAGGGCTATAGTCAGAAGCTATATCAGCGCAAACTCATGGGAAAGCATGGAACTGCTCAATTGCTGCGTGACCACGGACATATCTTGGAAGACAGAAAGCCCTATTTGGCTGAAGAACCATTTTCCCCACGGTGAAATGAGATCAGGCCAGCTGCCATGGTATAGATCGTGCAGAGCTGAAAATCCAAATCCATCCATTATTCAGAAGCAATGTGTCTTCGGTTTACCAACTGCTGCAAAAGTTGGCAGTGGCACTTTGGTAGGGAGGGACTCTGGAGAAAGCACAACAAACACATCATTATCTACCTGTTTTCCTATCTGCTCAGTCAGACAGCATGATGCTGGCTGACAGTCTGCTCTTGTTTACTAAATCACATTTTAAAGATTATATAAGTCCTTCATTCAGACTGGCAAGGTTCAATAAGATGACTCATGCTTAATAACCTGCTAACATGTACACAGTAGCTGGCAAAAACTACACTATAGCTCCAGTGTGAATAACAGTGGTATTTCAATTGCATTACAGACAGCAAAGCCTTAACCTTCCACAGCACTTTTCTGCAGTTCAGAGCCTGGCAATATCTAATTCAGAGTGAAGCATGTCTAGGTGCTGGAAATATACAGGAGCTATCTGGACCCTAAATAAAGAATCCAATTTTATGGCTTGTTTAGCTTTTACGACCTCATTTACAACATGTCAGTATAGTGACTAATGTGTACAGAATTAAGTGCTATGCCAGAAAGCATTATTGTTTCAAAACCATTCCTTGAGATCTGTAACGCATTAACTGGACATCATCTGATTTGGGAAAAGGAATTTTCTGTATTCAGAGCAAGGGTTTTGCCATAGGAGATCTACTTGGTGACCTCTAAAGAGCATCCCTCTTCCATATTCTAGGAAGGGACTTGGTTTAGCTAGTTTAATGCCAACAAAATTCTTCCTAGTTTTACACAGAACAATAGGAACAGGCCCTTTGTTATGAGCCAGAGAAGAAACATAAGCAACAGCAGCTGGCAGCTGTGGCCACTCTTTCCTATATCCCATGAAGAGAATGAACAAACATCAGTGGGGAGCAAAGACATAGGTAACTCAATCACCTTCCCTCCTTTCTCTCCTTCTGGATGAGTGTTGTAGTGAAGCTCTGGTTAGGACTTCATGTGAGGTTTTTCAGAACAAACTGGGAAATCTGTGATACGGCTCCCCTAGAAAGGAGGAAGCAGAGATAAGGACGCAGGTAAAGAGCTGAATGAAAAAAAATGGAATGAAGCAGAGATGTGAGGTGGGAAATGTGTGTACTGAGGTCACCACAAGATTCTGCTGCAGTCCCGTAGGCTCCACTAACTGTCAGTCCAGGATCACAGGCAGTATTTTTCCTTCTCAAAGGAAGAGGCTGAAGCAGACTCAGCAGAGGACCTGCCTCCCCCATACAGATGCAAATCTCCAAATGCAGAGGCCCCAGCCATGCAACAGAGCATCCAAAATCATGTCACTGCTGATTACCTTCCCTGCTATATCTTATGAGGGGACAGCGGAGTTAAAGCTCAGCTTCTTTGTCCCAGTGTTTTGATTTCTTCACTGATATTGCTAAAGATGTCATCAACCTACCAAAGGATTAGGATGGACAACCACATTCAAAACAAGCTAGCAGACTAGAAGGGACTGGAAATAGGTCAATGCATTTTCTCTAGTTTTAGATTACAGGAGTACAAAATTTCTATGCCAACTCAAATGAGGTGATCCTGCCCCTCTACTCTGCTCTCAGGAGACTTCACTTGGAGTATTGTGTGCAGTTCTAGCACCCTCAACATAAGGAGGGCCATGAGGATGATCAGTGCTGGAGCACTTCTCGTATGAACACAGGATGAGAAAGTCGGGGCTGTTCAGCATGGAGAAGAGAAGGCTGTGTGGAGACCTCATAGCAGCCTTCCAGTATCTGAAGGGGGCCTATAGGGATGCTGGGGAGGGACTCTTCATGAGGGACTGCAGTGAGAGGACAAGGGGTAAGGGGTTTAAACTTAAACATGGGAAGTTTAGATTGGACCTGAGGAAGAAATTCTTTACTGTAAGGGTGGTGAGACACTGGAATGCGTTGCCCAGGGAAGTTGTGAATGTTCCATCGCTGGCGGTGTTCAAGGCTGGGTTGGACATAGCCTTTGTTGACATGGTTTAGTGGGAGGTGTCCCTGCCCATGTCAGGGGGTTTGGAACTAGATGATCTTAAGTTCCTTTCCAACCCTAACTATTCTATGATTCTATGATTCTATGATATAAATCTTCAAGGACAGAGAATGGGCTCTAGCCTGTTTCATTGACTAACATAGGTGTAACGTTGTTATCTGCCATGCTGTATGAGTCTGGTTGAAAAGTGGTAAGAACCAAATTAAAAAGTCTAAATATCTTGAATTCAGATTTCCATACACCAGCCTATTCTGGCATTAGAAACTATGGTGTGAAGGGAAAATCTACTTCTGCATCATTTCTAATTGCTACACCGTTTCCTGTGGACTTGGAGAGGCAGTAGTGTCCAGCCATGTGAAAAAAAAAAACAAAAAACCAATAGTTCTCAAAAATAAAACTGTATACGTGCATAATAATAATCACTGGAGATGGGCAAGTGTTTTATTAGCATACTGATTTGAACCAAATTGTGCTTCTCCTCCTAGAGGTGTGTAAGAAATGTCGCTTTGTATGAGAAATGATACAGGGCACAGAATTGTAATGTCTGTGACACTTAAGCATTTGTTTAAGCCCAAGAGAACATCACTGCAATCACTAGGTTTATTCCTGCACTTAACTGTAAGTGTACCTTTCCATACCAGCTTGACCTTCAGACTTGACTGTAGTATCCTGACTCTATGCAATTTTATCCAGCTCCCATTGATGTAAGAATCATTGTGCAGTAATTAGTGGGTCTTAAGTGATATTAAATACTCCATTAGAGAAATAGTGTTACCATTACAGTTTACAATTTCAACATTTAAAGACTATCATTAAAATATGTAGCTTTATAACATACTTTTTTCATTTATGTAGCAGATTGCTGCTTACTGGCAACTGGTCATGTATTAGTTTTTCAGATATATGTTTCCAGAGTATGACTAATGACTGACATACCTTTCATATTCTTTGTTACAGACAAATGGTATATGGATTCTTCAGTGCAAAACATATGCTGAACACCAGATTGGGCTGACAATGGTCCAAAAATATTAGAAGTTAAAAAAATATCAGTTAATACAAAGATTGCTGTCTGGGCATTTCACATTTAAAAACCTGTGGTATTCAGAAAATAGAGTTTATATTGATCTTTTAGCTATTAGAATTGGTTACATCATGACAAATCAGTATCCTGCTGGAGATCTTTTAATGCATTTCTGTTTTCAAAGCAGAAAATACAACAGGCTCTGCAATGTCTCTTTTGTTATGTTTTTCAAAATGTTTTTCTTTATTATGAAGAAGAAAAACAGCTCAAGGATGAACCAAGATTTTCATTACATGATTCTTCATATAATCTTTGAAACTGAAAATCATGGAAAAGCCCAAAAGTTGTCACACGTTTGCAGAATGAGAGGCTAATTGTGATTAAGAACCATAAATTGGTAGGAAGATAAGAGATGCCACTACTGCACCCAGATGAAAGCTCCATGTAAGGTTTTGTCCTCACACTGTGGCCAGTTACATCACTTAAGGAAAGACTTTTCCCTTTTTGTCTCCTATGTTTGTCCATGGTACACCCACCTCTTCCAGTCAGCAAGTGGTTTAGAGACTGATCCCCTGAGCATTTGCATGCATATGGACTGTTGTTTTAATAGCCAATAATAGACTATCTCACAGCTAATGAGTTGAATCTTAGTTTGAAGACATTCATGCTCTGACATCCCATTCTTCTGTGGCAGGTCCATACTTTTACCATGTGCTGTGTCAAGAAGTGGTCCTTTTTGCTTGTTTTAAATCCGATAAAAGTGGTAGTTTTCTTGGAATTAGGGAGGGAAAGAGGGACAGCACCCTATTGTTTGTTAGATATTGAGAACATTAAAGTGAGTGTTCACTTCTGGCGCAGCCTCTCGTCATGACTACTAAATTAATAGATACTACCAAAGGGATGGCCACCTTTCATAATCCACAAAATCCTTCCTGCACCTGAGAGCCCTGGCAGCTGGAATGTGTGCCTTGGGAGCTGCAGGACAGGGAGACTGAGGAGCTGTTTGAGGCTAGGAAAAGCCTGCTCTGAAAGGGCTGCCACTGTGGCAGCCATTGCCAGCTTGTGCTCTGCCTGCCTGAGGATTTAGCCAGTTGAGTGGTCCCACTGGGAGCACAGTGGACAGAAAATGAACAGAATGCTTTTGGTATGTACCACTCTAGATCTCTATTGCCTGTTTATCCCTTTCATTTCTGAATAACTCCCAATAATTTCTCTGTTGTCTCAGACACTGCTGAACACTGAGCTTACAGCTTTGCAGAACTGCCCTCAATGACTTCCAGACCTGTTCTTGCTTAGTGATAGCCAATATAAATCCCATGACTGTGATGGTGAGACTAGAGCTCTCTCCCTGTTTTGTGCTTGCTCTCTCCTACATATGTGAAACGTTGAATTGTACAGTTTCAGATATTACAGAGATTTTATTGTACTGTATGACAGGTTGTTTAAGACTGTAACAGAACTGTCAGAAGCCCTGAAGGTTTGTATTATACACATTTTCAAAATGTAAAGACATTAAGATTTTTTTTTTAAACCATTATCCTGGGTTCAGCAGTAGCAGTTATTTTTCTCCTTCTTAGTAGCTGGTGCAGTACTATGTTGTTGACTTTCGGCCTGGGAACAGCGCTGATAACACCAGTGTTTTCAGGTGCTGCTTAGAATGTTTACTCTGACCAAGGACTTTCTGAGCCTCATGCTCTGGCAGGGAGGAGGGGAAGCAGGGAGGAAGCAGGGACAGGACATCTGACCTAAACTAACCAAAGAGGTATTCCACACCATAGCACATCATGCCCAGGATGCAAAAACGAGAGGCAGGGACCCGGAAGAGAGGGGTTTGCTGCTGGGTCGGGCTTGGTATTGGGTGGTGAGCGGTTGTATTCTCTTACCTTATATTTCCCTTGTTATTATTATTATTGGTACTACCAGCAGTGGTTTGTGTTATACCTTAGTTACTGGACTGTTCATATCTCAACCTGTGGGAGCTGCATTCTTTTTGATTCTTCTCCCCATCCCTCTGGGAGCTGTGGGAAAAAAAGAATGGGTGTGAGTGAGCAAACTGGGTGAAGGGCTTAAACCATGACAACTATTTTATTTTCTCACTTTCCAGCTGAAGTTTTGATGAAATTCTTCATGAGAAGTTTTAAGAACAATATTTTTTGGGAAAAAAAACGAGTGCCATGCAGAAGACTTATCTGCTAATTTCAGTGAATCGCAATTTTAGATGTTTTGATTATCTACTGTAATGTGTGTGCATGTACATGAGCACAATTTAAATCACTGGCTCCAAAGTGAAAGGCTCTGATAAGCCTCAAAACTCAAAGTTTTTCAGTTACCCAGGGCTGTTAAAACATTTATTTATGACCCACTGTTACAACAGCTGAAATATCATTGAAATCTGTTCCAACTTTTTTGATAGCAAGAATGTTGCATTATTACACATGAATAACTCGGTGGCATGAGATACAGGTAACTAAAGGACACTCTCTAGGTGTGTCAAACAAGTTAAGACAACTATGTAATGTTTCCTTTGAGCTTGTTCAGCCAAATGATTAACTGAACAAAGTGCACTGTCAAAGGTAACCACTGTCTGGCAGTAAAGGAAGTTGTTCACTCATTTGGTGGCAAACCTTAGCTAATACATAAACTGCAAACACTGTGTCAGTACTGCCACCACATCCATGTGATGTACTGATTATCCCCAAATCTAATCTTTTTTTTTACAGTTACAGAAATAAATCTTAATATTTATCCCACTTCTGGCAAAATGGGTGACTAGGGTAAGTTATAGTCATCCCTACCTTACCCTACCTTTGATAATTTAGGGGTGACGCTTATACTTGCTTTCAGACAGAGGATTTATTTTTATTTCAAATGACACTGCATTTGCTCATGTCTATCTTCATGATCTTCCAATTGCTGCGTTTGTGAACTTTCATAAACCAAGACTGATTTATAATTCAAATCAGTAGTTTGAATGCCTGGAAAGTTCAGGAATTGGAAAGAACTGAGGAAGTCTAAGACGTATGGAAAATGGCTGAGGTCCTTCAGTAGGTGGCACACTTCCCTCTGGATCAGCTGTGAAGGTAATTCGCAGGATGCTCCAGGCGCTGGCCTGTGGGAAGATATGCAATATGCAATTTCCAATATGCAAAACTAGGAGTGCAACCAATGTGGTTTTGAAGGTTCCCATGGCATGTGACAGAAGGGTGAAGGAGACAGGATAATATGGTCAAATTCTAGCTAGCTGCAACTTAGTTAATGTCATTTTTTTCTTATCCAAAGTGCCCTCTGCCATTTTGAGATGTCAAAACATTCCCCTTTACTCTGTTTGCAAGTGGTCAGTACTCACTATTCACTTCTAAGAGTGGTCTGCCCCTCTTATCTCTCCCTAGCCCATACATGAAATTCTCTGTACATGAAGCACTCAAGGTTTCTTTGAATTGGAAGATGATGCAAAAATTGAAAGTTATCTACTCAAGAAGAAAGGCTATCAGGTCTAATGAGAATATAAATAGGAACGCTTTTAGAAAATTGAGTTGCTTAATTGTTCAGGTTATATATAACTCAGAAGTTGCTAAATCATGACATGTCTTTGGCAGGCTCTTATTTCAGCTGTTCCTAGAAAATTGGGGCAAGGTGGGATAGAGAACCAAGTACGGTATACAGAAATACAGAGGAGCTATTACTTTTTCTTTGAAGAGAAATAACCAATGCCTGATAACATAACCCACTTGTTAGCAAGGCAAAATAGTTTTTAAAAATGCCCCAAAATAAGGGTCTTTCGAAAACTTAATAGGGTTGAGATAGCAAAAAGCAATGATCAAAGAGAACCCGGCTATAGCACTTGCAGGATTCATTAATCTCACATGAGAAGTGCACAGGATCACTTGGCTGAGCTTTTGGTCAGCATTGTAGATTTTCCTATTTAGGTGGCTAACTAGCTGTGGAAAAAAAATGAAAATGAGTAAAAATAATACAATTTTATTTAAAAATATTTTCCCAGAATTCATGGGCTTTAAAAAATGTTCCCATGAAAGAGCATAATTTCAGAAAATTCTGCCTTTTTCATTTTTTCCCCCTTCCAAGGTCAAGTGATGTCATGTTATTATCAAGCTGTTGATATACACAGCATGTTCGTTCTGCATCTGGAAATACTTTATGTGGAGAAAATCACTTCTTTTTTTTTTTTTTTTCCCCTAGGAAAAGCTCAATATAGCAGAAAAAATGTTTTTCCTTCAGGAAATAGAGCCGTTTCTTCCTTACCAGGCAAACAGTACTCCCCTTCCTTTGGGCCCTCTGCCAGAGTTATTTACACACAGGCTTGCTCAAGCTAACCACCTTGGCTTCAGGCTCCTTTGCACCACTTGATATTGTATGAGCTTGAATCTGTTGTGGATAAAGAAGTGCTTCACTGTGACTTCTTTGTGTTCTGTGAAGGACTCATGAGCACACTCCCCTATGAGGAAAGACTGCCTTTGTTTACATAGAAGAGTAGACAAACAAGATACAGCAGCCTGGATACAAGGAACGCATAGGGAGAGGTGTTGGGAGGCTGAATCGGCAATGTCTCTTTTCTCATAAGGTAAGACAGCACTTGAGCAGAATGAAAGCAGTGTGTAGAAATGGGAAAGTGGAATGTTGTGGCTGCAGATCGATTTTATGGTATTAAATGATAAATTATATGTGAGACTCATAGCTGCTAGTTATCTCTGAGAAGAGCTTGGGATTGTCAGTAGAAGGTATCTCTCAAAATAAAAATCCCCTCAGTTACTCAAATTAATACTGCTTTACAACCTAATTTTGTACTGTGATCGGCATCCAAAGTAAAGCAGGAGACAAATGCAGCCATTTCAGGGCTCTCACCGAGTCTTCTGATCTAGCTTGGTCTCCCTTCTCACCTTTCTTCCCAGCCCCAGAGCTGCTGGGGATGCCCCTCAGGCTCTCTGGGAGTCCTTGAAGAGGGGCTGGTGTCAGGGACCCTCACCTTGTGGGCTGTTTGTTGCCCCAGCATCCAGCTAAAGGCCCTTCTCTCAATCATGTGGACAGAAAAAGCAGGTCCTCCAAAGAGGAGGACAGAGGAGGGAGTGTACCCTTCCTCCAGCACTGGAAACCACCTCTGAGTGTCTTGCAGCTTTACTAACAAGTGCGAGGAGCACTGAATGTAACCAGGGAGTTAGAAAACCCAGTGGTGGTGGCAGAAGGTGTGAGGGCAACAAGAGATGTTTATGGTCCATGCAGCTGGAAAAAGGAGTGAAGGAAAGTGGAAGGAAGCTCCTACACAAATTAGCACAATGTGTTTTAAACAACACTGATAGGAAACTATTAGTATTTATTTATTTATGAGGAAAGCCATTCCCAGATAGTTTCCCATAGATTTTCTCACTTAATCAAACCTTAAGAAAGAGGATACTAAACAACAAAATAACACTGCTGATTTTGATCTGCACTCCTACCCTCTGAGACTTTCAGAAATTTGGATACATTTAGTCTATTTTACTTTACACTACTCACACTGAAAGTAATAGATCATATCAATCCCTTTACATAAAGGAATTTTCTCTTTCGGCGCAGCTCTATCTGCAACAACTCTGAAGGAATAGTAAAGAGCTCATGGGTACAGGTTTAGGGACCAAGTAATTTTTTTCACAAGAAAGAAAAAGTGAATTCTTTAAAAATTGTTAGCTCTTTTATGAATAATTATTTAACATTTCAACTCCACTATACTGTTATAGAAAAACTATGTAATGCTTTCTATTATCTACTTCAGGAATGGCACAGCTTACAAAACCAATGGATTCGGTGTGTTCTGAGATCAAACCAAGTTCTCAGAATAATTTATAGTGTCTAATAAACTGTGAACATAATTGCTGAATATTATCATTCTGCACTGCGCTTGCTACTAGTGGCAGCTGTGATGGCTAAGGTGCATTCCAAGCAGCAAGAACGACTTCTCTTCCCATGAATCTGCAAAATCTGTACTAAAATAACAGCTGTAAATATCACCTGAGATTTAAATCTCAGTTTAGTTAGACTGATAGTTTTATTAAACACTGGATGTAAATGAATCATAGAATGGTTTAGATTGGAAGGGACCTTAAAAAAATGCCAGCTGCAGACACCCTGCAGGACAGTCCTCTTGCCTCATTCTCCCCATGGGAAGGAAAGGGGGGTTCATTGGCAATGAAGGTAAGTCTGCACGCAGTTACACCCATTGCCCTACAGCAGTGCACAAAGCAGGAGCGGGCTGAAGGAACCACGCAAAGACATCCTGGCCTCTTTGGCTGGTGGGGGATCTACTCCAAGCTAAGGACACTTGTGGCTGCAAGTTGTGCAGCCTGTTAAAGCCTGCCCTGGGGTTTGAGCCAAATAAATTACATACAGTAGCAGAGGCCTCTCAGCACATGTGTAGCTTCAGTCTTTGCCCTGGGAATATGAAGGTGCTCAAGAGCTGTAACTCTAGCGTGTACCTTGTGGAGCCACAGTGAAGGAAATGGCAGTGGCTCAGATGCTGCAATACTAAGATAATGTGGGAAAGGACACAAAATAAAACTTTCTGAGATAACAAACATAATCAGAAAAAAAAAAAAAAAAACACCCTTATTTTGAAAAGCATTATGGAAAAAAAAAAACAAAACATATTTTATTTTGCTTTGAGAATACTTGTCGGTAAAATTATTTAGAACATTGAACCTTCTTGCAGTAGCTTCCTTCATCTGGTCTCTGTGACAATAAAAATGAACTTCTGAAGTCTTGTGAGAGGCGGAAGAGAAGCAGAACATGCAGCAAAAAGTCAAAGGTGCTGGGCAGAATCCTGCAGCTTCCCAGAGGGAAGGTACTGGCAGCCATCATTTGGGGCAGAGGTAAACACAGTTGCTGTGGAATGTGGCAGGATGGGAAATCCTCAGTTTAAAACAAATCCTAAGCACTCCTGTCTCCCACTGACTTATTCTGACATGACATCAAATAAAGATCATAAGCCTAAGATCAGTATGTTTACTCAGAATAATTCCAGTCAAACAATACTCGGTGTCAGCAATGACAGCATCACTTACGCTGAAAATCAGGAAAACAAAGACAGGCATGCTTACAAATTAACAAGGAGGAAGCGACTGTCAGTGGTGGTTCGGTCCTCTTAGCATTGGGCAAGCTTGCAGGAGCAAGCCTTTTATGTGACAGGAATTATGTTATCCTAAAATTACAATAATGCCAGATGCTTGTGCCTGCATCATTTGAAGCACGTCCCAGGAATCCCTGAGACTATTGCACTGCCTGGGTTGAGCGCAGTGGAGCCTGTGAGCCTGAGCCAGGGGCCACCGAAGCCAACAGGGGCCACGGGCCACGCTAGGACGACAGGCTGTTTATCAGTAGATTCTGTGCCCTGTATTACCCACCCCAAGCACAGAACTGTTACTAGTCCCTAACAGCTGCAGGAGTTCTCAGCCACTAAAATCATGAAATACTGGTTTTATTTGCCATGGCATCTGCCGTTAAGAACTACAGCTTTCAGGGTTTATGCGTGCACTCTTTCCCTTCCATCCATGAGGCTATCTTTTTTTTCGTGATGTGACCCAAGTTATCTCAGGCGCTGGCATGACTTCCTATGTCACAATGAGAGTTGGCATCACATCGAATCAACTCACGGTAGCCTTCAAGTGCGACTGAGCGGCTTTCTCAAAAGACTATTCTGCTCTGGAAATTAAAGGCAGACCCGCTTTCGCAAACGCAGCACTCCCCTGTGCCCAGCGAGACAGGAGCCCGGGCACGCACCCTCGCGCTGCCCGGGCTTCCCCGCTGCGGAAACACCGCCGCTGCTCCCCACGGCTTTACGCAACTCGCAGCCGCTGCCAGCGGGGCGTGCAGGGCCGCGGTCCCCACGCCGACCGCCGGGCCGCCCCCGGCAGG
>JASSUY010021662.1:0-12147 GCA_032466535.1 Forpus xanthops | reverse complement strand
AGGTGGTGAGCAGTTGTATTCTCTTCCTTTGTTATTTCCCTTATCATTATTATTATTGGTGGTAGTAGCAGTGGTTTATGTTATACCTTAGTTACTGGACTGTTCTTAACCCATGGGAGTTACATTCTTTCGATTCTCCTCCCCATCCCTCCAGGAGCAAGGGGAGTGGGAAGGTGGAGGAGTGAGCGAGCAACTGTGTAGCTTAATGGCCAGCTGGGTTGAAACCACAACACCCCACTATGAGTCAGAGAAAGACTTTTTCTTCCAATAGTCACCAGGGAACAAGTCTTTTAGCTGTAACAACATTTTTGGGAACAGGCTCAGACCCATATACACATTATTAAACCACTAAAAAAGATTAAAATTTGTATTCACAGAAGCCACTTATTTTGTTGCTATGCCTTTGTTCCCTCCCCAAAATACCTTCCTGTAGCTTTTTCACATGGCAGCTTAGGGTTTACTTGGAAAGAGTTATCTTTAGTTAAGTCACAGTTAGCGATTCTACAGTCCTATCTGACAAAGCAAAAACTTCAGCAGAGCTACAGAATGGTTTGGGTGGCAAGGAATCATACAATCATATCACAGAACCACAGAATAATGTGGGTTGGAAGGGACCTTTAAGATCATCTAGTTCCAAGCCCCGTTGCCATGGGCAGGGACAACCTTCCACTAGACCAAGTTGCTCAAAGCCCCATCCTGGCCTCAGAAAAACAAGACATTTTCCAACAGATGTTGAATTCTGTCACTCTGAATCCTCTGCTCAGTCAGGTCTTACTAGTTACTGTACGTAAATTACTGTATATGCAAAAGCAAGATGAACTTCTGCTCATAATGCACCAATCTGAAAAACACAAGTTGAATGCAGAGAGAAGGTGGGGGGGAAGCAACATCTTAAGCCACTAATACATCAGTTTGTGGAAACCTAAAAACAGCAGTAACATCTACAGCCTATGCATTTTTTTGCCCACTGGCTCAAAAAAGGTGGTGAGACTAGGATAGGATTTTTTTCTAAATTCATGCAATATTTTTCCCCAGACACCCTCACACCCTTTATTTACCCAATTTAAGGGCTCCACTTAGTTTTGTAGGAAAACACACAGAAAATTCACAGATCTTAGCTGCAGTTAACACACACTGTAGGGCAACATGGCTCCATTACTAATCAGAACTCGAATGTTATACAAAACTGGAAGAATTCACAAGGTTGCAACAGTCATTATAAGCATCAAGCTACTAGTGCTGTGTATATCTTGCTTTTTCTGGTTAAAGCTTTTTTCCTCCATGACACTAATGAACAGCTCGACATTTCAAGAAGTACATACCTATACAGTCCTGATTATCTACATAGCGAACTTCATTAACCCCCAGGCCTTCTTTTTGGTAAAGTTCTTGTTCCTAAGAAAGGCAAAAAAAAAGTAATTGAAAAGATAAAGCACCATTCAACATATGGATGTCTCATTTTAATGAATGGCAAAAAAGAAGAGGAAAAAAAGCTTTTTAAAGAGCTATATCCTTTTCTGACACAACTAGATGTCACACAGTAGGAAAGCTGTCAACTGTTTTTTTTTCATCTAAGCATAATGTGCAGTCATACTGAAAGCAGTGCTACTTTAGGTTATCTCCCTACTTAAAGAATAAATCCTCAAATATAACATTAAATATAACATACCTCTTTCAGAATCCTTTCATTAAAAAACTGCTGCAGTTTTTCATTACAGTAGTTAATACAGAATTGCTCAAAACTGTTGTGTTCAAAGTATTCTGAAAAACAGAAAATAAACTTCTATGATAAACCAGTGTTCCAAGAACTTATATTAAATAATAAATAAGATACGCTTCACAGTACTAATACTTGAAGATGTATTCAGATCCGTATGTTTTTTTTTCAGTAAACTACAAGCTTTCACAGATTTTCAAGTTGTGAATGAAACAGATATAAAAATACTGCAACAGATCATATTTCTAAGACAAATAAAACTTTTATCTGGCAGCAAACCAAAGTAAGATGCTACCATACTGTAAAACTGTATCAATACATCCTCAATCCATCCATGCTACAACAAGCTGGCATATCATATCATAGCTCTAGAGACCTGAAAACCAAAGCTCCCTTGGTTCATTCTTTATGGACCACCTTAGCAGGGTGAGAGCACAGCATAAAACATGCCCTACTCTGAAAACATGCCTCTGAAAACATGCCCCTAAAACCAGACAAAAGCTTTCCAGGAATGACCAATGCCCACCACTTTCTTGGAGCAACCAGAAGCCCAAAGTCCAAATATGTAATAGCAAGATCCACCCTCCAGGAAACAGTATCCTAATTTGGAGACTACATTTGCCTGTTTGTATCTAGCGATCTTCTCAGGACTGAATGGGGAAAGAGCACATACATACGATACCTTTCACAATTCTACTAGCTAGCCACAATTCCAAATAATTAGTCCTTCAAAATCTGTGTGTATGTAGACATTACAGGAATCTGAAACTATTGCAAAGATGCTTAGTTTCACACTAATGCTTGTTAGTGCTATTAGTTCACCAGGAGAAGCTCTAGACCTCCTCTACTTCCTTGTGTCTCTGGAAAGCGAGGCTTTAACTGCTTTCTTGATATATTCTTAAGTCCTCATAACTCAGCTCCCCCACAACCACCAAAAAAAGCACTCCCGCTTTCCATTGCAGAATTTATCATTGACTCTTTGGTGGCAATAAAAGACAACAAAAAATTAAGGTTTTTTTTTTAAGTATACTTACCAAAACCAGCTATATCTAGAACTCCAATGAAGAATGAAGAAGTCTCAAATGGAAAACACTGGTTTACCCTATTCACTACATGGTCAAACAGATGACTATACACTGTTTTAGCCAAGGCATCACGAGCATTGTTTGCTTGTTCCACTTTCAAGGGCACCCTAAAAACCAAAAATACAGATCTTATTTTCAGAATTCCTTACTCTGAAATACTGAGCTTAAACCCTGAACTTAAAGAACGTCTTTCCAATTACTGAATATTAAAAAAAAAAAAAAAAAAACAAATAAACAGAAATAAATACAAAAAAAAAAAACAACAAACAAAAACAAAAAAAAACCTGAGCTG
Source organism: Forpus xanthops (assembly GCA_032466535.1). Taxonomy (NCBI): domain Eukaryota; kingdom Metazoa; phylum Chordata; class Aves; order Psittaciformes; family Psittacidae; genus Forpus; species Forpus xanthops. Next base: position 9,053 of record JASSUY010021662.1, on the reverse strand, counting down.
TAGGCCTAAGTAGGAAACAATCTTGCCAAGTCAGACTAACTATCCTACTTGTAGACTTAAAAAATGTTTCACTATTATGATTCTATGAAATGCAGATGTTTTCACGCTTGTTTATTAGATAATTAGAAACTATATTGACAATTGCCAGATAAAGATATTTAAAGTATAGGCAGCTCCACCTACAAAAAACACTTCAGCTGTTCATTTCTGAGGTGCTTCTTTACAATAAAACCTACAGTCCAGTTTTGCTCTGACATCTTTGTCCCTGAGCTTTCATAAGGGCTATAACTAAGGCTATAAGGCTGTAAGTTAATCACTAACAGATGTTAAAAAACATAGATAAGGGAGTGTGAAAGATGCAAATTCCAAAATAAGATTTTTTTTTTTAAAGACTGGAAAAAGAGGCCTTTTAAGAGATGATAATTTATTCTCTTCCTCTTACTCATAAATCTTTATTCTGCACTGTGATTATTTATTACAACTCTATATCCCAAGTTAGCAGTCAACAAAAAAACAAGAAAAAAAACCCTAAAAATAAAAATAAATCCCACAAAAAAACAAACCCACACACCAAACATCAAAAAAACCCATCACCCAACCCCCACAAGTTTTCTCACTTTTACCCTTTCAATTCTCTTCCCCATCCCACTGAGGAGAAATAAGTGAGCAGCTGAGTGGGGCTTAGCTGCCAGCTGGGGTTAAACCATGACAACAGCTCAGCCATACTGCATCATTTCCTTCACTTCCCAGAATTCACAAGCACTAAACTAAGTCTTATTTACTATTTCTGTATTTTTTCAAGGATGGTACTTCTGATACAGAAATGTGAGACTGATGGAGATCACATTCTTTTGTGACTTGTGTAAGTCAGAGAACCAGAGTCTGTTCACTAAGGACGCTTGCAGCTACGTTACATTTGATAGTAATTAGCTTTAACACACAATCTCGTCTTCCACTAAGTATCTCCTGACTTATCTTAAGGTAACGAGTACTGACAGACATCTTATCTTATAAATAGAAAGAAGGTATCTTTACATTCCATTCTGATACGGTTAAGAGATCAGAATACTAATTCCCACACGTCAGCTGCAGGCCTATTACATAATACAATACATTAAAATCATTCATGCTTTCCATTTACTTTTTTTTTTTCTAACACAGCAAACAGTCATACTTATAGAAAATGTATTTATCAAACAGCCCTGTTCTTCAAAAATATCAAATTCTGCCATTATTAAGGAGGACTCCAGAGGCTGCACAAAACCTTATTGTTAAATTTCGTAGCATGCAGCAGAAATCTATGGAAAGTAAACGTATCCCTGCAATGCATTTTGCACAGCTGAAAATACAGAATCACAAAATAATGCTGAAATTGCACTGGGCCTGGAAATACAAAATAGACCTATTACAGAAGTGACATTCAGAACTAGTGACTTCCTTCTCATGAACTTGCTCCTAACTCAGCTCCTCCTTTCCTGTGGTCTGCATACTAACAAAGGAATCTCTTTCCTCTTCCTGTTTCTTGTCTGACCAGGAAAAAAAAAATACATTTTCCATTCTCCGTTTCACCTTCTCCATTGACCAGCTACATGTAAGGAACAGGGAAGAAATTTTAGTAAATTCTGAGCTAATTGGTAAGCTTGAAATAAAAACAAACAAACAAAAAAAAAACAAAACAACAAAAAACCCCACAACTTATTTAGTCTTCATACTAATTTATTTAAGCATGTTTTCCAGCAATCCAAGGAGTCTGAGGCCTAGAGGAAACCATTCTCATGGGCTAGATTTATCCTGTGGGCAATTCTGTGCAGTCCCCAAACATTTTCCAGAACACATAAACTGCAATTAAAATATGCACAATTTGTCCATGGTTGACAACAATTAAGGGAGAGAAAGTAGGTGAAGTGATACCCATCAATTACTGTCATCCAACAGCTACCGCTTCACAAATAAAATGGCCTGGATGAAGTAACCATAGCTACTGAAAGGCCTACATAATTAAAGAATATAAACAGCACATGTGTAATTTGAGAAAGTTCCAAAACCTGTAGAAAAGCCTTTTTTTTTTTTTTCACCCCATATTTTTCCAAGTCTTTGGTACCACCACTCAAAAAATCACATTTTAGTAGAAAATGCACTCAAAAAGGAGCTGGAAGATCTGGAATGATGCAAGTTAAATTTTGCACACTGTAAAATAATTTACTTTGTGATGATGGAGTCCTTTTTGGAAGTCTTCTTGGAAATGGAGAAACTGAGCAATAGAGCAGTACAGTGCATTTACAGTCTAAGAGGTGTATTGGATTTTGAATACTAACACATAATTTCTGTATGTAAACACACTTTACACAGACGGCAAAAACATCGGCCAACATTATGCTCTTTCTGGGAGACTAACAGGGACAGATAAACATAAGTGCAGCTGTCAAGTGTCCCTGGCAGTCCACTGCACATTAGTATCTAACAAAATTCAAAGAGATAGTATTTAACATCACCCTCCTACTGTTCCTTGTTGGCTCCATTGTGCCCAGTAGAACAAAGCCTTTGTTATACTCCACGCACAATGATTTCAGCTGAGCTATTCATTCACTGCGACCTGCTAGGACTCACATGATCTACTTGCACACAAAAAGTCCCTAAGAAAGAGAGAGGAAAATGAGTAGTTCTTTGGGTTGATGGAACAAAATAAAACAATGTACTTGCCAAAACCCTAATATTGATGGTTATCAAATTATTTAGAATCTATTGCTACTTTGGAAAAATCTGGTGGCTCTTTAATAAATATCTTAAACATTATAATCCACTTTCTTTGTACATGCAGTAAGGCACACAAGAAAAAGGTATCTGTGTACTTGTTAGCATATGTTTGCTTTTAGCTGCTCAAGTTTAGCAAAGGCTTAATGCATTAATCCTTTGAGATAGTGGAAGGAGACCTCTGAATTAATTTTTGCAATACACAAAATAAAACTTGGGGAAAAATAAAGTACTTCGACAGGAATATAGCTTCTTGTGTTTGCAGGCTTTTGAAACAGTACATTGCTAGCAATGTCCTAGGCTTTTCAGGATAAATATGCTGAACAGAAAATCTTTACAGTCTTAATCCAAACTGAATTTGAAGCTGCATCAAAAACTGAATTTGTTCTTAAGAAACCTTCCTTGACAGGGTTACTTGAGATGTGGTGAAAGGAAAGCCATGTATTATGAAAAACCTTTGCTTTAGTGCTTGCTATGTGCCATCAAACGTTCTCATAGGGAAACTATACAGAAACACTTCATCTGTATGTTATGTGTACAACAGACAAAACTAATCTGCTCTCAGCGGATGAGTCAACAGTTCACTGAGAGCATTTCCAGTGGGGTGCCATCTGAATCTGACATGGATATGATTTGTTCAACCCCCTTCTGCTTCACATTAACACTTTCACTTACAAGGAATATGAAAGTAAGGGTATTTTCAAAAAATGGTCTGGTAATATTGAACTAAGAAAGCAGAAAATCTTGGTAACAACATCAGCATACAAAACTCTTCTCACAAATTGAAAACATGATCTAAAAATCCACAAGATAAATTTTGGTGTGATGGCATACTTAGGAGAATTCAAAAATGCAAATGCAAGATGAAGGTAAGCAGTGAGCTGGCAGAGAAAGTGGCTGAGAAGTCAAATTAGGTAAAAAACATTACTAACTTTCAAAACCTGCAATTGAACTGCTTTCTGTTAATATGAGCATCATCTGTACTGCATAATATATCATTTTCTACTCTACTGATGTCCATAATACTGCCAAAATTTATCCTGGATGAATACTTCAAAGACTTTGTGGTCAATTTAGACATGGTCTGGAAGACAGCAAACAGTAACACCTGGAAAATATTGGCCACTGGAGACAAGACCCACATCCTCCTACATGTTAAAGGTTGTTATAAGGCAAAAATTACTTGTAACTTTCTGTATCAATTAATAAAGCAGCAAGATGACAGTGACCAAAAGTCCTCAACTTCTAATAACTGAGGGGGAGAAGAGGAATTTATAACCACTTTCCAGTAATGGATTATTGGATACAATATGAAGAGATCTAGATCTAGAGCTTTTAACTGAAGGCAGAATAACAACTCCCCAGTCATTACTTACTATTTGTCCCAGCATTATAACTCTTCTCATGGTAGTCAAGCAGTTCTAACTCTTGAACATCCTTTCTTTCAAAGTACAGAAATAAACAGACCACCAAAAAGCTACCTGTTTGCTCTACTAGAAATACGCCTCAAAGACAAGTTATTTGGTAATAATGTCTTAACAGAACTGCCTATACCCATGCTAAACTTAAGACTCCTGAATCTGAGCTAATTCAGAAGATCTTCTGTGTTCCCTAAAAAATCCCCATGATGTAAAAACAGCACAGACTGTCAGTGATGGCTTACTGTGCTCCAATTTTGGCCAGGAAGACCAGTTTCATCCTGCAGATTAGGAAGCAGGCACTGAACAGTATTTCCATTAAAGCTATTGTATTTTAATTTATCATTATTGGTTAGAACTAGGTAGAGTTCAAGATTACTTTTCCTGCACAGAATGAGTTCTTGACCACTGGAAACCTCCATTAATTAAATCCATTACATCACTAAAATGCTGATGCTCTCAAGTTCTCAAAGGTCCACTTTTCACCTCAGAAGTCTGACATAACTTAAACATGTGTTAACTAACAGCTGCCATCTTACTGGCCACAGTGCCATACAAAGGTTAAATCAATCAGTTATTTCTTTGTTTCAGCCCATGAGTTTACGAAATATTATCAAATACTTCATACTATAAGACATAAATTGTAGTAATAAATTTCAAAAGACATAAAATATGCAAGGAATTTATACATTCCACATTAATACAGATAATTTTAGCTTTCAAATATTAAACTTCTGGTATAATATGCATAAAGTTGTATTTCTGATTCACTAAATCTGATTGTTTCCGTAAGTCAATAGGAAGTGCTGGTGCGTGACTGAAGTGAATGCCAATCAGTTTCTTTACTAAAAGACTGATGCAAAAAACCAAACAAAACAAAAAACCCTTTCCCTTAATTTCATCCTGTTCCACTACTTTTATTACAAGAAGGACTCATCCAAGTACCTTCTGAATTACTTTGGGCACAGCACCAACAATCCTTGACACAGTGTACCTGTTAGATCTTCTAGCATATCCAGTTTTCTATGTGAGCTATGGATTTAACAGGCTGACTGCTATGCTTGCTTTGGCCACACAGCGTACTCACTGGTACGTGAGAGACATTATCAAATGTGATAGCGACTTATTCAGAGGTGCTTTCTTCTTGCAAATGAAGTACATTTTAGTCATACATCGTACAACTGCCACTCTTCCCAATGAAAATTAAGATAATACTCCAATACACTAATAACAACAAAACAAACAAGCTCAGGCATCTAAAACTGTGCATTTGGATCAACTGCTTTGGGAAAATAAAAAATAAAAACAAATTAGAAAAAAAAAAGCAAACCTGTTAATACTTTGCCATCTCTAAATTATCATTTGCATGATGGAAAAGCATAGCACGTTGTTTCCACTTGGAAGGGACTAAGCACGTAAACCTGCTGGAGACTCGGATTTTTGTATCGCCGTGGGGTCTGCGTTTTTATAACCAAGTAAGCGACATGAACAGCTGCACTAGTGCTGACTGCAACTCGGTTAATACTTGGTAAGGGGGAAATTGAGCGTGTTTTTTCCCGCGGGTACGGGAGGGGACAAACCCCGTCCCATGGGGCAGACCATACCCCAACGCGCTGGGCGCGGTGCGGAGGCTGGCCGATGGGAGAGGGGGTCGGGCGGTTCGGCGGCCCGCAGCCCTCAGCCGCGCTCGGTGCGGACTGCCCCGTGAGAACCCCAAGGCAGATCCCCGCCTCCCCCCGCCCCGGGGCCGAAGGAGAGACAAGAGCGTCGCGGCCCGGCGGCGCGCAGGACTCACTTTATGACCGTTCCTTTGGCGCCCCCTGCCGTGGTGAGCATGACGCGCGTAGTGAGGCTGCCGCGCAGGTCCTCCCGGTCGAGCCCCAGCAGCGCCGCGCAGCACTCCAGCGCCGGCTCGCTCCGCGGCCCCACCGTGCAGCCCCCTGCGAGCAAGAGCACAGCCGAGCTGCGGTACACCTCCGGTACACCGCGGCCCGCGGCGGACAGGCCCTGGCTCGCTCGCCTGTTTTAAAGGCTACTCGCTAGCGTCAGTTCAACAGCTGCCAGCTGGGCCGTTTTATGGGAAATTCTAGGGAAAAACACTGAACTGGTGATGATCTTGCCATGGCAACAGATGCAACATCAACTTTGAAGGAACTAAAGAGTGCCTCTGGAAATTAATTCATGTATTAAATGTGAAAAGCCAGTTCTCAAAACCAAGAAACCCCTAAAACAAAACCAAAATAACAACAAAAAAAAAGCAAACAAAAACCCACCCCAAAACTATGTGTTAAATTCTGTATTTTTACAATATTGTTCTAAGCATGTGCTGTTCAAAAGCTAACCTGCTTGTAAGTGAAAGAACTACCCCAAAATGTTAATACCTAGCAACTAGCTGCAGGGATTTAAACTTCTGGATCAAGGTGTTTCTGCAGTCCCCCAGACTTCCTTGCACTGCAACACAGGTGCCTGGCACAGCAGATTCCCAGCACTTACGTTTTCAGGTACTGGTGTGTACATTTTCCCAGGTAAACAGCAGGAAGGTTTTGCTATCTTCTGCCAGCCACCACGGCCTCAGCACCAGAGCTCGTCCTGCCACTACAGGTTCATAACTCTCTAACTGAAGCACTCAAATACTTCAGCAAAATCTAACCATTACATGTGCCACAATTACATTTCTGGTTGTTCTCAGTAGAGTTTATTTCCGCAGGTAAGTAAAGAGACCAAAAGGGATAAATAACTAATCAAACACTATTTGAATTCCTTAGCCCTACAATGACACTAAGAAAAAATAAAAGGTAAAAGGAGTCCTTAAAAGATTGAGGCTTTTGTGGCTGGAGTTTGGAAGCTCTGAAACACCATCTGTCCTGTAGAAAACAGCTTTTGTTTGGTGTTTCCCAGGTTTTTGAAGCAGCAATGGGACTTAAGAGTGTCTCTGGCAAGAGGCACACTGCCTGGAGCAGATTAAATGTGCACCCTCTGTGTGTGAGAGCAGAATACAGCCTGTATTTGCAATGAACATGTCAGAAGTTCAGCAACTTATTCCAGGGGAAAAAGGTTTGAAATTCCAAATTCAGAGAAAATAAGTTTTCTGATGTCCTCTTTCTCTTCTCCAAACCCTGACTTTCCACACTGTCTGTGGTTCTTCCTCTCATTATTTGTTTGCCTCCTGAAACTGCCTCTGCACTCACATTTGCACCCTCTTCACTCTGTCCCACCTTGTCAATCCCAAAATCCCAAATCACTGCTCAAACAGGGAGCTCCCTGTCAGCTTACTGCTGAGCCCTGTGAAGCCACTACTCTAGCCCAATGTCTTCCCAGATTCAGTCACATTAATCATGTTCATTTCAGTCCTCTTCACAAAGATGGAGACTCCATGAACTGATACTGGGAAGGTTCTGATTTGACCTAAGTGGGGAAAATCCCCCAAACCAAATCAACAAACAAACAAAAAAACCCAAACAAACAATAAAACAACCCTCATCTTCTTTGTGACGTCCCTTCTCTGTGAACTAACCAGTCTGAATTCTGTACTGGCACTACTTTGTTGAGGACAAACTGGACTAGAGACCTCCTACAGTCTCTTCTGAGCAGAGGCTCTGTACAGTTCTGCAGTGACTCTGTGATCTGGGTTGGGAGCTTGCGAACCTGTAAGGCTAGTACTCATTCAATTTACCATTCAAAACACTTTGTAAATGTTCTTTGCTATGCCTTTCCTAACAACTTTGCTGAGTTTGGCAACAGCTATACATACTTGAAGCAGGAGTAGAGAACCACCAATTTCACTGTATCTGTGTATCCTTAAGATAAATATCTACATATATATCTTTTCTACTATAGTTAGAATTGTAGTATATCCAGAACGTGAGTTTTTTCAGTCATTCAGGAAACTATGAACAGCAGTTCTTAACTTAAGAGATGCTGATTTCAGTACTAAGATAAAAGCGACTGTTTCCAAAGTACTCATTCCCCCTCCTCAGCTTTCCTGCACATTCCGCTATTAAGTCTCAGTTAACGCTTCTACCAACATATCTTTATATCAAAATTTGCACTGAACAATTTCTTGAACAATTTCAGTGAGAGCCTATTTGCTTTCAAAGTATGTAAAGAATTACAATTTTAAAATAAACAGGTAACCTGACTTCAAAATGGAGTAAATTAAGACTAAATTACCCTTGCACACAAGGCAGCTTTCTAAAGCAGTAATTCAAGTGGAAGGGAATCATCTATGAACAAGAGACATTTTCAACATTTTTGCAGAAAACTAATTTGTTTTTTCTAACCTGAAGTGCTCCCAGCTTCCTCAAAATCAATATTTCCAAGGTGAAGGACACCAGCCACTACTCTAAAAAGATCAAGTTTTTCTGTGTCATCCAGCCCAATCTTTTTCATTGCTGTGCACATTCTGTTGAAATCTCCATGATCATCTAAGAGTGGATCCTTCAAGGAACCTGCTTTGAGATACTATAAAATAACAAGACAAGCAAAAAAATTCAGTAAGTGACTTTAAAGTAAATGCAATTATTACCAGTCAAGAAAAAAACATAAAAAAAAAGCAGGAAAAAGCATGCTAAACTAAGTAGAAAGATACCAGAGCTCTTCATTGCAAGAACCCTAATTTGGTTTAATTTGCCAACTCTTTGAATCATGATCTTCGAACTTCAAAGAAAGCTTCAAACTATCTTCAGAAAGCAGAAGTTGGAGAATGTTACAGCTAAGGATGGGAATACAGGATAGTGAGCAGTGGAAAGGAAGAATCCAGCTAGGGAGCTATCTAAACATTTATACACAGGAGTGCTTCTAGCCTCTAGCAGTTGAAAGAATGATGTCCTTGGGATAGTGTGATAGAACGTGTAAAAGGCCATGGGAAAGGTGTATAGGAAAAAC
>JASSUY010021659.1:0-21299 GCA_032466535.1 Forpus xanthops | reverse complement strand
GAGGAAGAAATTCTTTACTGTAAGGGTGGTGAGGCACTGGAATGGGTTGCCCAGGGAAGCTGTGAGTGCTCCATTGCAGGCGGTGTTCAAGGCCGCGCTGTCCAGAGCCTTTGGTCGCATGGTTTAGTGGGAGCTGTCCTTGCCCATGGCAGGGGGGTTGGAACTGGATAATCTTAAGGTCCTTTCCAACCCTAACTATTCTATGATTCTATGAATGTTGATGAGCACAGAATACACAGAAAAGCACAGTCCTGAGCCTATGGGAGAGAAACAAGTGGAGCAGCAGTGTTCACCTTCATGCCCTGACATGCTCATTTGTTTTCCCACTTGTTCTCATCCTCCAAAACACATGACCGTGTCAACAACAGTTCTGCTAGTAATGAAATCCTTAATTTGGCCTCAATTTTGACCCCAAACCCTTATAAAATACCAATGAGCACTCAGAGCTCCTTTTCTCCATTGTTACATTACCTCCCTGGGGACCAGCCTGGCACACAATAGGTAATCAGCTGAATTGGCAGCCAGAGAATTTAATTCTAAAACTTCCTAATTATAAGGCTAATTAAAGATTTTTTTTTAAAGGCAAGGTCGGGGAGACATCCATTTGGGACAGTCTGGATGTATTGCAGCCTGTCTCAGTGCAGAGTTTGGACTGTGTGCTTTCCAGCTCTCTGCTTTCACTCCTGGTTTGGTTGGATGGCTGCAGCCAGGCACAGTGCCTTGCCACCAGCTGTGCTGTGTGAGGCTTTTTGTGATGAGGAAGATGGGAGGCTCTGCAGGTGTGAGAATGCTAAAAGCATTGTAAATGACAGAGCTGAACCTCTGCCCATCCATGCCAGAACCACTCATGTCCATCCCATTGTCTTAAAGTTTACTCTCACTTCATGCTGGAGAGCAGAACTGGGTTATGGATGTTGGCTGCAGAATTTGGCTGCCTTTAGAAAACCCTTTGGGCTGTATGCTTCTGTCTTCTAGCCTTGCAAGAGTCTCTCATGTGAATGACTGCCACTCTCCAATGAGTGATGTAGGTCAGACCTGATAAATTTGCTTACTGGATTAGCAAACAAAGAGGAAACAGTAGGCATGGTTCATCCAGCTGTCAATCCAGTGCATTTAATCCCACACTGCACCACAGATGGATTTGCAAGATCAGAAAGCATGGCATAGAATGGTCAGAAAAATGCTGAAGGGGATTAAAAAATGCTTTAAGAGCAGAGAAAAGGCATTGTCACTAACGGAAAATTTTAAGCAAGTAACCTTTATTATTGGACCTTTTCTTGCTGCCAGTCCCCTTGAGGAACCTCCTGGGAAAATAGTGATGGGAGGGAATGGGAGCAAAGGATGCAAATGCAGAGCTGAGGTGCTTTCCAGCATGCTCCTCTCTGTCCTGAGGAACTGGGATTCACTTTGCAAACAATACAAACTGGTATTTGGCATACAAACTGGTATACACATAGGTACCAATTTGACTCAGAAAGCAGAAGTTGATGAGCAGAGGAGTCATTCTGCTGCAGGAACCTGGGGTCTGGCCTGTTCACAGGGAGCAGCAGCTTGGGAAGACCCTATAGGGTGATCCTACACAGTAGCTGCTCCTCTTCTCTGTAAGAGCCTTTGAAAAATTGGTTATAGTGCACCACTTCAGGCATACCTGGGCTGTAGCCCTCTTTGAGGAGCTCTGACAAAAAACACAGCCAAAAAGGTGAAAATGTAGGTTCCCCACAGTGTCATCTCACCTTTTATTACCTTTCCTGACACCACTTTCAGATCAACTTCTGCATGAAAGGATTAAGAGGCCTAATGTGGCTCAGACAGCACTGCTCCTGGAAACTTAGAGTTTGGGGTGTTTTTTTTCTGTTTCTTCCTGCTTTTTAGATTTAACACATTTTCCTTTTTCAGCCATACACTAATTAACATCAAACTGTAATGAGAGAGAATAATTTAAAAAATAACTTAAACCAGCCAAGAGCTATAAAAATAACAAATCCTTGGGCAGCATCCAAAGGACTTTCTATCACGCTGACTGATTAGGAGGTTCATTTTATTGTCTGCATGCAAATTTTGTGTCACCAATTCCTGGCATTCACAGATCTTGAGATTTTAAAATTATCAGGTTCACGTCACTTTTATTTGCCTTTTGGCTGATTTTGGGACCTCTACTCTCCAGGCTCATTGTTTCAATATAAAGATTTTTTTTTTGTTGTTCTGAAAACTTGAGGAAAAGAAGATTTTAAACTCTTAAAGTCAAGCTGAGATTCACTGATGCTCACTGGGTTTCAAGAACTGTGATCTTAAAACACTGCAAGTGTTGGCCATGCCACAAAGTCTGTAAGGAGTTGTAGGAGTCATTTATTTTTAAGTTAAGGAAAATACATGGATTTCAGTTTCAAAACATTCCTTTTTCAGTATTAACACGTTTCCACCAGAAACTGGACTGACTGCTGGGCTGACTGACTACTGGCCCGCTGTGCAAAGTGGACACTAAGGTAAGACAAACAGGCCACACAACATGATTTTTAAGGGCTGCATCCTTGAGGATTTAATATCTTGATTTCCAGGTCTTCTGAAATGACTGGAAAGGGTCTCATTGCCCTTCCCCATTTCAGGTATGCCTGTCACTGCCTGTCATACACACCCATTTCTTTATAATAGACTTTTAGGTACTCAAAAGGCATTGCCACCTCCATCCCTGCCCATGTCTCCTTTGAGCACTTCCTGCAAGCCTGCCGGACATTCCCAGCTGCTATCCAGATGGAGCCAGGAGATGGGCCCCAGGGAGAGCTGGGATCCTTGGGGAAGATGACCCAAGACACAAGGTGCCAGCAGAGCTAGTGTGGGGGTTGGACCACCCCTGCAGGGTTGGTTCCTGGGACAGAAGACTCAAGTTCTGTGTGGCCATTGCCTTTAGCCAAAGGAATTTCAGGAGCGCTGAAGTTGCAGCATACATTTCTGGAGACCAAGTCTGCCCACGTCCTACTAACTGCATTCAGTATCTTCAGTACTGGGAGCTGATCAGTTTAACTCCCAGATCTTTCCCTGGAGCTGAAGACACGTGCATTAGCCTGCGGTGAAGTGTGGTTTATAGAAGCAGTCCCAATAGCAGTTAAATTGTCCATAGCCAAGCTTCCCTCAGAAGTTTATCATCCCCATTTCAGAGGATTTACTCACAACAGAGCTGGACCAGACAGGCAGCGTCTGAAAGCAAGAGGAACAAGAGCTGTGTTATCAGTCCTGGTACTGAAAATGGCTGTGGACATAACTGAGTTTTGTGTGTATGCTGGCATTGTTCAGAAACCGTGCTCCGGCCAGGCTCTCCTTGATTAAGAGCAGCCAGATGGACACCATAAAACAGCTGGAAAACTCTGGGCCTATCTCCATGCTCGGACTGATTCAAACAGCTCCATTTAATGTCACAAATGGGGTTTGTACAAACAGAGCCCAGAGCAGAATTTGGCCTTTCATGTTTGTTTAGATTAAGAAATTTGGACAGTAAAAGCCCACTTATATTCTGGCTAGCAGGCTGGATATTACAGCACTCGAATAGTGGGAAGCCCAGACAGATGGTTACATGAATCACAACAAGGCAGGTCTGATTATCTTGATATTTTCCATGAGATAAAGTGGAGGGATGTGGTGCCATATGGTGGAATATGGCTCAGGGACCCTCAGCAGCTGGGCAGGATACAAGCATTTTCCAAGGCAAGTTGCAGAGTGCAGCACCCAGTCCTATGATGAGGGGGGATGCATGAGGAAGGGGAGGCTTTCTGGGACACTAAGAGGTGCTGAGCCACTGGAGAAGCATTGTCTGGATGGGAGGATGGGAGAATAAAATGGGACAGGCTGGTCAGGTCCTCACTGCAAAAACACCACCTGATGGGAGAAACAGGGAGAGGGAAGGTAAATGCATGAGGGTAACAAAAGGAGGAAAGAAGCTTTGCACGGAAGAGGAGGGAAGCCAGCAGCTACTGTGGGGCTGAGTGTCTACTGTGAGGGCAGAAGGAGCAGGACAGTGGCACTGCCAATGGGGAACATGTCTACTCTTTGTTTGCAAACATTGCTGCTGTTTTGCTGAACCTCACAGTTATTTCTAACAGGCTACCCTAGAATAGAAACATGGTTTGCCATCCATCATATCCTGAGAGCTGCAGAAAAAGGGAAATTGCATAAAAGGGGTGGGTTTCCACAGACATCTAAGTGCTGTTTTAAAAACTGGGCTGGGGTTGCCAGTCTGAGGCTTTCCACTTTGCATGTAGTAAATCTATTTGCTGAATATCACACTTAAAAAAAAACAATCTACCTAAAAGCAAGGAAATTTCTAAGTTAATCAAAGGATGCACTGGGTTTGTTCTTTTAAACCCAAACAACAAGAACTTTCCAGCAGACAGTGCCTAGGGCCAGGGGTGCACCAGGACAGCAGGCACCAATCACGTGGAAAGCATCAAGAAAATGTCATAGTGCCACAGGACCCAATAGAAATAGCTCTGCCCTCACATCCACAGCACAGCACTGAAACCCAATTTCAGCAGTTAAAAAAGACTTTAGCAGCAACAACTTAGTTAACCAAGGGAGCAAGGGGCTGGTCTCCAGGGCCTGGGCACCCAAGAGGGGTGGCAGGGGCACAAGCAGTGCAGAGGGATGTGCAGTGCTGCATCTCAGTGCCTGACAGAGAAGATGACTTGTGTTTTTTTTTACAGGGACTGGCAGGCAAATCTCACATGCTCAAATTGGGGAAGTGGTGTAGATGTTGTTTGGGTCTGGTCAGGGAAATGAGGAATGAGATTCTTTTGTTTGGGTTCTGCAGTTTGCTGGCTGAAGCCTATGGCTGGCCACATATTTAGCAGACCTCAAAAATAAGGTTCAACACATCAGTGAGCAAGTGGAAAAGTACCGGGTAGAAAGCTTGCGAGGGCTGCCTGGGACATACCACATGGACTGGCTGGACTGCAGAGCAGATGCACTCAACCTCATGCCCTGCGGTACACATGGACCACATGGGATGGAGCATGTGAGCCCTGGTGATGCTGCCTTCATGTCCCTCCACCTCCAGGCCCTGCACTGCCTGGAGCCAGTCTAGCCTGCCAGGAAAAACTGGAAAGACAGCATTGGAAACCACTTTAAAGGGAAAAGTATCTATTACTTCAGCTGTAAGAAAACAGCACAGTAGATGACCCTAGCTGGACGTAAATGAGGCCAACAGTTTCAAACCAGGTGCCTAACTTTACACACTTGTGTAGGCATGTAGGTATCTGCTCTGATTTATTATTATTAACTGATACCCAGCAGTACAATTCCAGAGTGAAATCATAATTCCCACCTTTCTCACAACTATAGGCATTTTTAAAGGCTGCTGGGATTACACATGCAGACAGTGCCAGGACAACTTTAAGTATTTTCAGAGTGGAGTTTCACTTGGCTGTTTCATTCTAAGAATAGAGGAGGACTGCACGTTATTGCCGTAAAGTCCTTACCCCATAAAAGAACTGACTGCCACCCACATGCTGAGGAAATAGCAAATGTCTGAGATTTTTTACTGTTAGAAGATCAAATGGACAGATTGCACAACAGAGGAACCTGGCCCTTTGCATAGAGAAGTAGCTGGGTGCAGTAAGTGACGGCCTTTTGGGTCAGCAGATAACTTCGTCAAGAAATACGGGGAACATTTGCAAGGACATAAAAGTGCCAGCACTTGGCTAGCCTCTTACCAGAGGCAGTTAATAAAAGAGACCCAAGGGAATGGAAGTGGTGAGGATCAACCTTGTTATGTGCCTGAGGTGCAGCTCATGTCACAGCACACGGTGTGAAAAGCAGGAAAGATTAACCAGGATTGTAAAAAAAGCAAGATTTCAGCTGAAAAAAAGGGAACTGATATCATATTTAGTGTTTGTGGCACTTGATGGAATGACTGGCAATTTGTTAGAGAGATCGACATCTGATTTCTTATAGAGAAACTTTTCATCTTTGCTTGACATGCCAACGTGGGGATGGATGTTAGCGGAGACAAGAAAACAGGGCTCATTTGCCTCATCTGGCTTTTTCTGCAAATGTCGGCACTTTCTGTGGTTTATAGCTTCCATCTCCTCCATATAATTCAGAAATATCTCCAGATAAACCCTGAATTCATAGGCCAAGCCATGAAATCATGTGCCAGCAATAAACTGGTACATGGCAGAGCTGGGAACTTGTGGCCACCACCAACAAAAGCACAGTAAGAGGTGAGGAGGTCTTCTCCCAGATCAACTCTGCACTCAGGGACAGGCATTCAAGGGACTTCAACACACTGCAGCTGATGGGGTCTTCATGCAAACCAGCTGCCTGGAGCAGCTGTGCAAAGCCGAGCTCTGGGCAGTGGGACCAAAATGGTTTCTTGGAAAGTGATGTGGACTTGCTGCTTCACTGGGAGTTGCTGTGACTGCAGCACAACATCATGCATGCTGTGAGCAAACAGCAATTTCCTAGTCTGAAAGCAGAGGTCACTGTCATTACTGCCAGGGATCTTTTCTGGCTACAAACAATGCAGTAAATAATAACATCCATCTGTCCCACAAGTCCAGCTTGCAAATCTCAGCTTCTGAGGTTTGGTTATTAAGGTGGTCACTCTTACCAAGGCACTGTAGTAGCCATTTCCTGATTGAGCTGCCCTCTTGCTAGAGCAAACTCATGTGCTGGACTCATCTCAAGCCTGCGCAGAGAAAGTGGTGTGGGTTCATGAAGGTCACACCATTTGGATTTTATGACTGCAGACATCTCCCATCTCTACTCTCTTCCAGGCTGGAAGTGCAGACCACCTGTTTGGCTCCTGCTGTAGCTGCCTGCGGTGTGGTGAGCAGGAGGAACATATGAGGATTTGCTAGGAGAGTGGGTAAGGAATTTGCATACCATGGTTGTGCTGCCTTGCAGGCTGCCAGAGGCCTCAGCTGAAAACTGCACGAGGAAGCCAGAGCAGGCAGTGGGCAGGAAAGTAATGAAACCATCTGTGCACAGGAATGCGTGTACCAGTGAGGGGCTGAGGGAGGGGCAGAGACAGAAATCTATACAAGCAAACTCCCCAGAACACACAGAGAAAAATTATAATACCTTTGATTAACCCTAAAGGAGATTTTCCTGTTGTGTCATGGGAAAAAGATGACTGTTTTATGGTGATCAAGGCAAAAAATTTGTTGATCTGCCACTGTAACGATCCAGAAAGCCTAAGCTGGTATAGCTGAGACACGAAGAGAGGCAAGATGAGAAATACATGAACACACCTTGCTGAGGAGCAGTCACAGCTAGAAAGGACAAGAGAAGTGATCCTGAGGGTGCGCTCAATCCCACAGTCCACGCTGCCAACAAAGATGTTGAGCAAGATCAGTCTGAACACTAACCCCTGAGAGACACGACACCAGTCGTCACTGGTTTTCATGTGGACATTGAGCTGTTGACCTGTCCTTGCCCACAGAACAACTGATGTAAAATACTGGGTTAGCACAGACCTGTCTGTAGTGAAAATCACACAATGAGGAAAAGAAATGAACTGCTCCTATCCCCGTGTTTGGTGCAATTATTGCTGCAGTGCTCTACAGTGTGGCTCGTGACTCTCCTTGTGATGTGGATGCCACAAACTCTAAATCAACATTATCTTTGACATCTTGGCCTTTATAGTACTAGGTCAAAAGATTTATATCTTGCTCAATGTAAAGCAGTTACAGCTTGTCTCTGCTAAGGAGGAAGTTACAGGTGGAATTTGATGCCATTAAGCCAATTCATTTCTCCTTAAATCAAACCCTCTTCATTATGATTTAATTCAACCTGTCTCCTGTCCTCTACCACCAGCTGCTCAGAGATGCCTACTCAGCTTTCAGCTAGTAAAATTAATCTCTCTAGCAAGTCCCACCAGTGTTTTCATGTTATCAAGGCAAAAATAGAGACTCTATTTGAAGAAACTAAACTTCAGATGTATCAGAAATATGAACCACCCCCTTCCAACAAACCAGTTCATTTTTACATTACGTACTGAATATATTTCTCTAATCTCCTCAATCAAACACGTTTGCAAGATTTCCAAGAGCAAAACAGGTATACATATATACACCCCCTCAGACTCATAGAGACATGGAACTATAATGTATTTTGCTGTCCCTGTCCTCTGTTATGTATATATGAGTTTATTTCCAAACCTGCTCTCCTTGCAGTCAGCAGTAAACTACTCAGAAGTAGCTGAGTACACCCAAAGTGATCAAAAATTCTGCAGAGGGAAAATTCCTGAGTGGAGATAATATACTGAAACCTCAGAAACCTTCATGCTTATACACTCCATGCTTACACATTCTGCAGTTTCAGAATTTTACATATATGCCTAAAAAAAGGATCAGAGGGCTGTAAAGGCTAAAGTTGAAAATACAGCTGACAAATTCGGACAAGTCTTTTCCAATTTGCCAACATCCAAATGTTTCCTGATTGCCACCTTTTTCCTCCTTGATGGGAATCTGGTAATAATTGTAAAAAGATTGAAGTAAATAGAAAAGATGAAAGAAACCAGTTCAACAAATCTCTCTGAAATCTTCCCCCCTCCACAAGCACTGTGTTTTCAAATTGGCCAAGACTTGGTTTCCTGATTAAAAGCTATGGCTCTCGGCTAAATTGTGGTATGCCATATTGTAGTGGTAAACCACAACTCTGCATATAGAAAGTTCTTGAAAACATTACTGTGTTGGCATCACTCGTGCATTTTACAAGTATTAGATTGGCGATGCAAGTTATGAGAGAAATCTTTTTTGGGTTGCAGAAGTAATAAACATCTGGGGGAACAGATGACCTTCTCACTGAGAATTAATGATAAAACAAACAAGCAGTCTAAGCCACATGGAAAAAGCACAGTTTCTTTCCATATGTGCTCTGCGTTATATAGGACATTTGTAAATGCACAATAAATAATTAGTCAGGTATGAAACAAATGTGTGTTCCCCCTTCCCTCTGCATTAATATAACATTAAGATTGAAAATACAATCATGAAACATCAAGAGGGCAGTGGAATTATATGCAATGAGCCACATGTGTTTCTAAACAAAAGATCATGCAGACAGTCTTGATTACATTTTATGATGGCATTTCACCATTACTGGACAAAGGCAGTGACGTAAAGGAAATATTCTGGGATTTTAGCAAAGCAAATGATAGGGTATCATCTCACACCAAAGAACAATAATCAAAACTGGTCTGGAAGTGAACATTGTCTCATGGATTGAAACAGGCTGGAGAGCTACAAACACAGTGCCATGAAGAGTAACAAAACATTTAGGAGAGAAGCCTCAGGAGGGTGACCAGCCTTTGATTTTTTCAGTAAAACTAGGTCTAACAGCTAAAACTGGGGGAGCCAGCCTGCAGATTGGGACAATATACTGCCCAAATGAAGTGTCTGGCCTGAAGCTTCCTTTCTGCTGCCAGCCATCCACACAGTCCTCCAGGCACAGGCAGGACATGAGCACCACTGAGAATAAATGACTAATGCTAGCAGCTACTCAGAAAGATGAAAAAAAAAACATAAATTGGGGTGAAAGAAGGGAAAACGCTTTTTTTATATGCCTGGGAAAATACTCCTTGCTCTAGGTAACTGTATGAACAAAGAGGAAGAAGTGACTGTGTGGAAAAAAAGTTTAACTTTGAAATTAAGGAAAAGCAAATTTCTTGGAGGCTTTTGGCTACGGCCATCCTTGTCATCCCTCATGCACAGCAGCTTAAGACACCAGTGACTTTATATTAGCCACAATTATGCTACTGAGCTGTATTTCATTTTTCATTTTATATTTATCACCATCCTGAGAAATTTTTTTGAGTACTGTGAGAATACGAGCTTTTACTCCAGTAACTCTTTGGTACCACTCAAATTAATATTGCAGCTTTACTGGTCAGTATGCAAATGCATACTGTGGTTGATATAATGCTACAACCCGGAACCTGTAAATTTACAATGCAGAGAGTTGAGTTGCATTTGAGCCAAGAAAGTTCCTGGTTCAGATCACTCCCTCTTGACAACAGCAACAACTAGTAGAAAAAATTATGCCCACTCCACACAGATCAATATATAGGCCAGAAAGAAAATTAGTTTTTTAATGTAAATTGTTCCACAATGTCATTTAGGTATCAATTGAACATTAAGATGCTATTACTCCCTAACTCAGTATTTATTTTACAGCCATACTTTGTAGTATTCAAAGCCCTAAGTAAAAGGAGCTTTCAGTAACCAGCCTGCTCTGACTGCTAGCCTTTTGGTGCAACTCTCTAGAAGTGTAAATCATTATTATCCCCATTGCCATGTACATGATTCATTCACTAATATGCATATGCCTATTACCCATCAATCCATATACACCAATTAAACAGTAAAGCAACTAAAGTCACAGGCTGGCAAGTGAAGCTTACTTTAGTTCCTGCAGTCTCTTAAGACATGGAATTTAAAGGAATACCTTTTTGAGTTGGCTTAGGCAGCAGATAAAGGTATAGGTGAAAATACTTGTTCCCCTTGCTGAGCGCTGTTTGGTCTACAGTGAGCAGCCACTGCTCAAAATGCAGGGTGGCCACCCAAAATTAGAGAGGATGGACACAGGGGAGATGGGGTAGGGTGTGCTGGTACTATGGGATGGCCAGGGGTGGCTAGAGGGTTAAGACACCACCAGCAGCTGTTTTCAGAGGGCTTGAAAGGGAGGACAGAAAACAGGGGCTGCAATATTCTGGATTATTTTTGATATTCAGCAGGTTAATCAGTCTTCAAGTGACCCTGGTCTAATGGATGGTGTGAGGAACTAGGGTTTAAGAGATGGGCTTTTATGTGACAACTTGAAAGAGCTAACATTAATCCGCCATGTAAAGATTTAGGAGGCACAGAGGCAGCTCCTGCAAATCGCCTAGCAAAGCACCATCAAAACTCCCTTCTAAGGCCTGCAAGTCTGCAGAACAGCTTTGCATCTGCACTTGGGCCTCCTCATACCCACCCAACACTGGAGAGGGATCTCAAATGAAAGGCATGTTTCATGTGAAGTAAGGAGCCTTTCACATTGGCTGGAGTGGTCTAAAGGGCTTGGCAGCAGATGGGAAGCAGCATGGCTGCTGTGTTCTGGGACCCATGCAGTGGAGCAGGCAGGGCCCTGGAATTTGCAATGTAAACTATTCACAAGATGTGATGGGGGATTTTTATTATCCTGCCAACAGAAACTTTTGAGCTGAAAAGAACAGGAAAGCTCTTGCACTGATGTAATTCAGAGGGTTTCCACTGATAACACTGGAAGTATGCAACTATACATCAACCTCCTTTCTGGCACGTTTCTGGTTCTTTTCTGGGTCTGGCTTCTTTCTTCTCCTTTTCTTTCCTTTCCTCCCTTCTGCTTCCTTATTGAATATGGTGCTACCCTAGAGTCTTCATTAACATCAGATTATAAACTCCTGCTAAAGAAATACAGCATCTGGCATGTGAATGCAGAGGTGGGGGTTTCCTGGACCATTTTTGATGGGTTTGCATTCCGGTGGAGGAGAAGGAAAGTTAAGCTAGGACAAGCTTGGCTGCTGACGATTTTGTGTGAAATAACCTTTCTCTGACAGCTTTTTACTTTTCCTTATCGATCCAGTGAAGTAACTGTAAAATTATAGCATCTAAAAAACACTGCAAATCATTAAATAAAGCAAAACGCTATGACATGTTGTAGAATAAGTGGATAATGTAACATCAGTGTCAACTCAACCTTCTGAAACCAGCAGAACTGTTCTGAGGACATAAAAATATGTGCCATCATGTCATTATTGCAAAGCACTAACAATCCTGCAAAAAACTAGACTGTACATTTATACACATTTTCATTTCAGTTCTTTAAAATGGACTTTTTGCTGCCTTGGTTACCGAGATGGGCCTGGTAAGCACATGATTTGGTCTAAACCCATAATTCACTCATTTTTCTTGACAGGCCTCTCTGGATCAACAGCTTCCCCTGACCTGTAAGTCTTCGAGCCAACAGCAAACCTCTTTAGTGCAGAATTAAACTGTGAACCTCGAACAGCAACAGAATCAACATGATAGTCCTGTGATTACTATTTCAGGTTTCATTTCAATAAATGGCAGTGCTCTTCCTGACATTAATTTTAGCCCGAGTCTTGGTTTTGGGGGTGTTTTTTGTGGCCAAGTACATATCCCCACAGCCAACTATGTTTTGACAACTGCAAATACATTAAATTCGAATGTGAAGCTGATAGGCTTGCATGTTGTGCCAAGAAGATGGACACAGGGCATCTAATAGCAATTATCTATGCTACATGTTTAATTTCTTTTCAGCCTGGCATTAGCTTATATCCCAATTACATTAAAATAAGTGTAAGATGGTTTTGTATTCAAAATGTGTGCAAAGTACTGCAATGTGTGGCAATGTTATATTGCTAATACTATATGGTGACCAGCTGTCTGGTCCCATGCTTGAGAGTCCTCCTAAGGGAAAGCCCCCGTGAAAACTACATCATCTTAAGTGCAATATTTAAAAGCATCTGGGAGAAAAATGCCATATTCCTTTAAGAAAGAATCATGACTTTCCGTGAAGTCATTTGAACATGCCTCACATTAATTTGGATTTTTTCCATACTCTACCTTGTAACTTTTATAGTTAATGCATACACAATATTTACGTTGCTATATTTAGGCTGAGGGAACATCCAGTTGTTCCTTTGCCATGGTGATACTGCTCCCTGCTCACTGGGGGAGTAGGCAAACCAGCACAAAGGTGTCCTGTCCTCCCTGTCCAGGTCACCAACCCGTTGTGCAATGTCTGCGGTAGCAGCCCAGCAAAGCCCATGATGCCCCTGCTGCCTCCGTGTCCCCTCTTGTTGCATGTGGCACTCCCGAGTCAGCAGCAGCACTGCAGCTGCCAGATCTATGGTGTCAACTCCATGCCTCCTCTGCCCCTGCAACTCCTTCCCATCCCTTCAGGTCCCCTCCTGCTGCCCCTCTGCTCAAAATCCTGTGCTTTCACACAAAGAACTTTTTCACTCTTTCAGCATCCTGAAGGAATCTTTTCTTTTTTTTTCCCAAAATATTATAACTTTTTTTTTATATTATTTTTTCCCCTACTTTGTGATCTAAATAAAGTTCATTTTTTAACAGAGTTTACAAAACAGTTTTTGTTCTGAAGGGTCTGGGAGTTTTGGCACGGGTGTTGGAACTAGATGATCTTCAGGGTCCCCTGCAACCTACACTGTTCTATGATTTATGATTACAGTAACAAACCCTTCTTTTCTCAAGCTTGAATTGTAAAATAATTCAAGCCCACAAGTATCCTACAGCTTAGGTTTCCATACAAATGCATGCACTTCAGCAGCGATCACCTGTCTGTTAATTTAAAAGCAATAACTATTTAGCTCTGCTTGATAACCAGGGCCCATATCCTGCTGATTCAGAAGAAATGGTGGGTCACAGCTTTCATACTGAGAAATAAGTGTGATAGGAGTATCTGCTGGAATCTTACCTAAAATATCCAAATAGTTTTATGTACATTTTCTGGCTTCAACAGCCATAATGACACTTAGGGCATGTGAAACTAATATATCTCTCCTTGTTAAATGGCTTTTTGCATCACAGTAAAGAACAACTGTTTTTGCAAAATACTACGGGTTAATAAATGCCAATCTCCCTGTACCCCTCCCTATGGCTACACCTTTCTTCAGTTAACAAAAAAGCAAAGAAACATTTTGTTTGGAGATGGAGAGTGATCGGAAGAGAAACATGTGCATGTCGTCCTTACAAACAAAACATATCCTGCTTTGGAAATGATGATTTAGAAAGGAAGTGTACCAAATGGAAAGAATTCAGAGAACAAGACTGGTTGGAGGACCAGGAATCATCAACTGCAAGGAAAAGCTAAAGGATCTGGTACTGTTTAGTCTAGAAAAGAGGATTGTGGGGACATTGTGTCCAAATATGTAGAAGGTAGCTCTAAGGAGGAAAGAATAAACTCTTTTCATATCCCTTGGGCTTAGGACAAGTTGTCATAGGCTTAACTGAGGAGGAGGCATCAGGGGAAATAGTTCCCATTTGTGGGGATGATGCAGAGATAGGCTCACAAGGGAGGCTGCACATCCCACTCATTTCTAAGTTACTCAGGAGACCTTTAGGAAAGACCTAGGTAAAGGTGTTTGATAACAAGTTCAGGTGATCTTCTGAGATCCTTCCTAAACCTGCTTGCTATGGTTAAAGTGTTGGAGTCAGGAGCAGCTTGGATGCATTCTGAAAACATTGCTTTATTAGGATGCTGGAAGTAGCACTTGAGAGGTGGAGGGGCTGTGACAGAAGCCTACAGCGGCCTCAGGCACTCCTCTGCCCCTCTCCTGCTGGACATCCCTTTCTGACGCTTAAACCCCCTGCACTGCAGCAAAAGTCAAACTCCATTTGGAAGTGGACAGTCCTCACTGTCCACCTCTTCCAGAAGATAAAGGGACTTCAGCCCTTGTTGTACTGGCTTTGTGTCGCAAGGTTTTGGTAGTGGGGGGCTACAGGGGTGGCTTCTGTGAGAAGCTGCCAGAAGTTTTCCCCATGTCTGACAGAGCCAATAACATCTGGCTTCAAGAAGGACTCACTACTGGCCAGCACTGAGCCATCAGTGACAGCGGTATCACCTCTGGATAACACAGGTAAGAAGGGAAAACAGTTACTGCACAACAGCAGCTGGAGAGAGAAGTGATAATATGTGGGAGCAGCAGCTCTGCAGAAACCAGGGTCAGTGCAGAAGGAGGGCAGGAGGTGCTCCAGGTGCTGGAGCAGAAATTCCCCTGCAGCCTGTGGTGAAGCCCATGGTAAGACAGGCTGTGACCCTGCAGCACAGAGGTACACAGCAGAGGAAGGAGCGACAGAGACAACGAGTGATGAACTGACCGCAACCCCCATTCTCCATCCCTCTGTTTTGCTGGGGAAAGAGAAGGTTGAGAGTTTGGGAGTAATGTAAAGGCCAGGAAGAAGGAAGGGGTAGGGGAAAGGTGTTTTAAGATTGGTTTTATTTCTCAGTATCCTACTCTGATTTGATTGGTAATAAATCAAACTAACTTCCCCAACCTGAGTCTGTTTTGCCCATGATGGTAATTGCTGAGTGATCTCTCCCTATCCTTTTATCAATCCATGAACCTTTGGTTATTTTCTCTCCCCTGTCCAGAGGAGGAGGACAGTGACAGAATGGCTTTGGTGGGCACCTGGTGTCCAGCCAAGATCAACCCACCTTATTCCTGTAACAGACCATTTTACATCTTACAACAGACTGTAAGCCACTAGTGGTGTGGTCAGAGGCTGAGATAGGCAGGAAAGGCAAGTCCTTGCTATCTGGACTGCAGCAAAATTTGGGCTCCCTCCTTGCCTTACAGAAGCTGAAGACACATACATCAGGTTATATTGTGTAATTCAACACTGTGTAGAAGAAAAATAGAGCTGTTTCCTCTTGGATCCCCAGTCAGCAGGAGGATGTTTAGCTTAATTTTATTCATCTGAGCCAGTTTTGAAAGCATCCCAGTCTTGCAGTGAAAAATTCTGCAGCATGCTATGAAAGGACAACTAAAAGTTTTGCGCATCATTTTTTAAATGCTTGTCAGTCCCACAAGCTATTAGGAAAATGGAATTCTCTATGTTGAATGGAAAATATTAAATCCAGGGAGGAATCAGAAGTACAGTACAATCCATCAGGATGTTAAAAACACAAACTGGCAAAAAAATACAGCCCTCTGTATTAAACATACTCATAGTAAAAACTGTCTAGGCTGTGAATCAGAGAAAGCGATGCCTGAAATGAATCCAGAGCAAGGATGATAATGTGGTAACTTTTATGGATGAGTGCATGTTACACTCGAAAGGGTGTTCATGGGAGCTTCCTTTGTGTTTCCTAAAGAGCCAATGTCAACAGTTCACTTTCTCCTTGCAATAAATTTAAGTCCCATCAGCCATAAAACAAAGATGCTCTATTCTTACTGCAAGCAAATAACTTCCCATTCTAGTTAACTATAAACGCTCCTGCTATGAGGCCACATATATGCCAACCTGACTCAAGTTACCCAATTTATCATTCTGTGCCTCAACTCACTGAAATGGGAATTTGGCTGTCTACATGGCAAATGCTTTTATGGAGCCCCAGGGAGTCTGTCAGCAACACCTGGCTATAACACAGAAAATAGTATAGGTTATTTATGACCTATATGTTGACAACCATGCTTCTCAACCATAATTGTGGGTCAAGCATTTGAAAACTCCCCCTCATCAAATTTTAGGTGATAGGATGCCTTTTCTCAATAATATACTGATGAATAAAAACCAACCCCAGAATTACTGTGACTGCTGTGGACTGTGGGTGTTCCAGGAGTCAAGCAGTGTGGTGGGCACAGTGAGACTCAAGAAAGCTCAACCTTGTACTGAAAAGACATGTCCTGCGTATAGCTGAACAGTCACTAGAAGCTTCATAAAGTCAGCCTCCTTAGTCTTAACAGCACATGCATTTGGTATTCAGGATTACGCTGCAGATACAGTTCTGTATATTTCCATCACTACTTACCTAGCTGAAAGCAAAGTTAAATGGCTTCCAGGCACAAGTGCTCAGATTTAGCTCAGAAATGTTGCACACAAAGGGGAAAAGATTAGGCCTTATCTTAAATGAAACGCTATCCTTTCATGTATAATACTTAGCTCTCACATGAGGTCCCTCATGGATGAATATCCAGTTACTTTTAACTTTGCCTTGCAATTTGAAATTGAAAGATTGATCTCTGGACAATGACTGTAAGAAAATCTTCAGAGCAGAGAAACCAAAAATAAACAGCCTTAGGAGCATATTAATGTGAACAAAAGAAATAATGTATAAGAATCAGAAGATACAGAAAAAACAGGGAAAATGTGAATGGTCAGAAAATTTTAATGTTGCTTATGGGTGGTGTGGACAGCAGGCCATGTGCACGTTGAGGTGCTTATGCCAGCCATATCTGCACATAAGCATCATACTGGTTTAACTACAGTGATTATAAAATCAAGCTTAATTAAATCAGAGTGATGTTTGCATGCAGGAAGCATCCAGCCCTTCAAAGGCAAACTTCCCTTTGATGCGCTGGACTGAATTTCAAATGGCATATGTAATGAGGCTGAAAGAGACATTAAAAATTGGTAGGATCACTGCTAGGCTCCTCTGTAAGGCTGGGTCATGAAAGTCTCCTCCCCTCATATCTGGTCAGCAGGTGTGGTTGTGGGAAGACGGCTCTAGCTGGCCATGGTGGTAATACCACGTGGAGCACCCAATGATCAGACTCTCTCAGTAATGGTACTATCCCTGTTTCTACAGTGGAGTTGCCAGCTGCAGTCCCTATTCAATGCGCACACTTGTCCCTGCTGCTGGGAACATGCCATGTGTTCAGACTCCACATTCGCATGGGGCCACTCTGCATTTCTGGGATAGAGAGAGTGGGTAGATTTTTGTTTTTTTTGACAAGCTTTGGTAGAACTACCCAAGTGAGGTGTTTCTGAGTGCTTATGGAGTCTCTGAAGCAAAGCATGTGGCACAAAAGGCCCTGCAAACTTTAGAGCATGGAAAGGGACAGAATGGGGTACTTCCTCTTAATGTGAACCTATCTGCACAAAGCACAAATAATGTTATGGCCTGAAACCCAGGACATTGATGAATTCCAGCTAGCAACTACTCACACAGTGTTCAACAAGTTTATTAGCAAGCTGCTATCAGAAGGGCAGGGCTTGGTACCCGGGCTTGCTTCCGGCCAAAATCTCTGGGAGCACAGAGCATAGAGGATGCTCTCAGTTTATCACAACATTTTTTGCAAGAAGCAGCAGCAAATATTGTGAAGATGAGCAATGAAGGGTAAAAGCCTGCAGGGTAAAAGTCTGCTGTTAGAGCTCCTGTACAGAGTTCTAGAACCCATTCCATCCATCCTGTTCTCCTTCTCCAACCTTTCCTTTCAGCTCAGCTTTTCTCCATCTGAGTTGCTCCAGTCTGTCGAGGATATAGCCCTATTTTTAGCTGCTCACAATACATGAGCAGCATGAGATTCTAGATTCTGGGTTATTAAACTAGAAAGTTGTGCATCAGATCTCATTGAAATACAACTGCCTCTGGAGTTTCCAACTCAGATCTATCACACAGCTTTAATAGCATGAGGTACTTGTGAGGTTCATAAAATTAGCGTTCAGGCTAATGTACCCTTTTGGGGCAGATTTGGTAGAATCACATTTATTCAGTGCAAGTTAAGTACAGCTCACTAATTTCTAGCCTCACACAGTTCTCGTATATGATGATTTTCTTGGAAGTGAATGTCTGCTGGTGCTAATGCGTTTGAAACTCTCATAAAAACTGGAGGTAGCTGCAGCCTGCGTATCCAGCATTTGCTAACAGTTCACTTTGGGTTTCCCTAATGCGGCAGATTTACAGGGGCCACGTTTCCACCTGGATGGGTTTGCCCAAGAATAATTCTCCTGTCTTGTTCACAAATGTAACTTTCCTACAACACCCATATATTTCTGCGTCCCAATCCCCATTCTGTCTCCCCAGTATTTTTCTTCACACAACACTGTGGCCAAGGCAACAGAAAGAAAATCTTTCTGTGAACGTGCATGTTATTTTCTGAGCCTTGTACATCTTTTCTTAGGACAGAGCTTAAGCAAGATTTTAGCTGGGGGTGATGAGAGTTGGTGGAGTTTAAGGATGGCTTGGTGCAACTGTATTACCTTGGCTTTTCATTGTAAAGATCGATGTGGGTCAGAAGTACCAAGGCTGATGTCAAAACTCGGACACCACTGGTGTCATAAGAGGAAGCACACAGCAGGTGCCCTGCAGCTGGCTGATGTCAGATGGGTGGCAGAGACCAGGGTGGTTGGGGTAGCAGCAACCCCATTGCTATGGTGGACACCGCAGTAGCCCATGTGTGAGTTTCTGCACCCCTGGACTAGCAGTGAGGGAAAGCTGATGGGTTTTTTTCATTGGGAATCTCTGCACGGCAGGAGGTAACAGTTGGGCAGAGACAGCACACAGAATGCTGTGCACCCTGTAATAGCATCATGTCCCCATCCTCCATCACACCACCAATTTTCAAGGGTCTCCCAAAATCCAAACTGAAATCAACAAAGACCTGATTTGCCAGAAAGAAACAGTCAGCTAAGCCCTGAACAGTCCTTCAGGAAAACAAATTTTTCCCGTTTCCCATTTTTGGCAGTTCTTAGTAGGTGAGTTTGTTAACTTCCACCCTTTGAGATTAACTACCACGAGGCGTGGGACCCGCCTGCTGCCAGCACCACACCAGGAGTCTCTCTACAGGCAGGGTGCTCCAGACTGCCTCTGCATTGCTGCTGTACCCCACGTGCTCCCTCCACAGCTCTGTCCATGCCGCAGTGAGGGGACCCTGGCTTGCAAAGCTCTCCTCCCTCCGAATCACTCCTGCCAAGTCACATCTCCAGTGCTAAACTTCCCTTCCACATTTCTGGCAGAGCAGGCTAAGGAAAGGCATGGGAAAGCACCGGAGAAGTACTGCAGCTACCAAAACCTTCATGGCTGTATGTGTACATGGTCTACACAAAGGAGCCAACTTCTCCAACCTTGCTCTGCAAATGCAAGATTTTAATCTGTTTATCTCAGTGAGTAGGTGAAAGAGTCAGTATCCAGTGAAGAGTGTAGGAAATGTGCTCATGGTAGTAGATAAAAGAACTCCTCTAAGCACGTGCGTTTCAGAAAGCTTATGTAATGTTTCCTTTGCAAAATAAACATACACTTACAGCCCCGTTTCCAAAATGTCACCAGGAATACCATCCCCTGCAAATATTTCTGGGGAGGAGGTTACCAAATATACATGTATATATATAATATATATATGTGTATCTATCTATCCCTGGCTATGAATAGACGTTTTGTACTGTTCTACCCTTATAGAACTTTTCTTAGTCCCCCCCCCAGAAGCTTGGGGACCTGCCTGAGGACAGAATCCACCAGGCTGGGTGCTGTGCAGCAATCAGAAACTTGCCTCCCCATCTTAATAGATGTGGGTGTCATACCAGGGGAAGCTACAGCTCTGCTTTTGCTCTACATGCTGCTAACCCCCGAGAGACCAGCACTATAGTGGAAGGAAGTGAAACAAGGACACAAAGGGATGGGAGCGGAGGCAAGAGAGAACCTGCAACAGCTTTGAGGACAAGGTCTGCACGGCACACAGGGATGGGAGCTTGCCAAGGCCCAGAGGCACCAAAATTAGCTGATATAAAGTCTTCCAGGGACTCACACTTTAAAAGTTCAGAAGTTTTTTTTCAGTGGTGGTTTGCCTTACTCATGTACGGCCATCTGCCTGTAAATCTAGATCATCATAGGGATGTAAAAACTTTCCATAGAAGACAAGTGGTAGATACAAAAAGCTGCATGAGAGCTTTTCTCCCTTTTTTGTGATCCACATGGAGGAAAACAACACATAGAGCCTGTGACAGCTGGAAAGGCTGGACATAAAAATACGCCTCACAAAGTGTCGAAAGACAAGATCAGAATGAACCTCTTGGGTGATCAGGAGTAGCCCCTTGCTGTTGCAGACACCATATTTAACGAGGATATATGGTAACATACAAACATGACAGCCATATCAAACCACCACCATTTACGGAGCTATGACGGGCAGAGCTCCTCCAAAACACTCTTCTTGCAATCAGAACAATGATCGGGACGTTTTCTTCCCTTCTCCAGCCAAGACTTATTGAAAGCCTATTTACGCACATCTGCTCTTGAGCCAACATGATCCAGTAACTTCCTCCCCATTGTTTAAGGCTCAGTGGAACACAGTGGCATCCCCCCAGCCTCCCTGCAACTGCCCAGCCAACTCAGACCCTGCACTGCCATGTCTGCCCCTCCCTCATGCCAGGGACCCCTGTACCTGCACTGGCACCCATCCCGCTGCTTGCCCCTCACATGGGGACCGTTCCTTGGGAGGGCTCTCGAGGGGACCACAACCTGTGCTGGTCTGCCCGCTGCAGGGAGGAGGTGGGACACGGTAACCGTGGGCAGTGCAGCACACACCACTGGGGCTCTGCGGCACCGCGAGCACCGGGACCCCCGGCACCGGGACCGCGAGCACCGGGACCGCGAGCACCAAGACCCCCGGCACCGGGACCCCCGCCCCATGTCCCCACCCGCCCCTGCAGCGCGCGCAGGCGCGGAGAGAGCTCGCGCGCCCCCTCCCCAGCCCGAGCGCGCCCCCTCCTCGCCCCCTCCCGGCTCCCGCTGCCGGCGCATGCGCGTCGCGCCCTCCCTGCCGCGCGGGTCTTCACACAGAGCGGAGCGAACCGGCGGGGGGCGGG
>JASSUY010021656.1:0-23851 GCA_032466535.1 Forpus xanthops | reverse complement strand
CCTAGCTCTGGGGCTGGGGTTGCTTTCCCGCCTCTGGGCGGGATGGGGCCTGAGAGGATGGCGGGCGCGAAGAAAAGGGAGCGCCGTGTTTAGTGTCTTGCTCCTTCCCTTATCCCTCAGGCTGTGTTACACCACAAGCACGGTCGAGGTATGAGGGTGGCTGGCCCTGAAGTACTAAACCTAAAGTCTGTTCCCGGCCTGTTGTGGGTTAGGGAGCCGTGGACCCTGTGTGGTATAGTGAAAGGCAGCAGTGCTTCATCCCGTTGGACACCGCTAACGCTGCCCAGAGAAGCTGTGGCTGCCCCATCCCTGGCAGCGTTCAAGGCCAGGTTGGATACAGGGGCTTGGAGCAAGCTGCTCTATGGAAGGTGTCCCTGCCCCTGGCAGGGGTTGGAACGGGATGAGCTTTAAGGTCCCTTCAACCCAAATCACTCCATGACATGTATCTGCTTCCAGCAGGACTGGGCTGTAACAAGCTGAGGCCATCCAGCTACGGTGGCTGTGTTCTTTTCGGATGTGTTGGTGCATAGGGATTCAAAATGTTGAATCACTTTGCAGTAATGAAGCCTGCAATTATGAATCATTATATTGACCTGTCTATGGGTACTTGCTCAAATCAGTACTATTAAAAGACCTTCATTCAGTGCCATCTAGTGGTTTCCACCGTGCAATCCAGGCAGCACTGCATGAAACCCAACTTTAATTACTAAAGTTGCATGGACTTTAAAGGATTTTTATTTAGAGGGCGAAGAAGCACACCATTTAGCTTTGTTTTGCAGCATTTCACCTAGAGCTATAACCTCCGGGTATTAAAACAGTGCATGTGCTCTAAGTGAACGCATTTTGGCTGGCTGACGATGGTTACCAGTGACAAAGCCGTCTTCCCACTCAGAAATGAGAATTACTTTCAGTACAAAAGATTTCTGGAAATGAGGATTCCAGGAACGAAGGTATCGTTACTGTCATACACAATGACGTGATAATAAAGTCAAAAACACAGTGATTGAGCTCTGTAAGGAAAGACCAACACCAACTAACTGTGCGGTCAACAGACTGTCGGGGGAAATTGCTCAGGGTGTAAATATAGACTTTTAGTAACCTTTGGCTGTTCCACAAGCAACATCCATCCTAGTTAATGGCATCTTTCATGCTTCAAGAGTTTTATCTTGGCAGGGCTATTACGGTGGTTGTCCAAAGATTGCTTTGTGTTCACTTATAAACTGCATTTGTATTAGCACTCAAAAAGGTACTGGGTTTTGGTGAGGAGCATGAGAGGCTTAACATAAACTGTGTTTACTTTCAATACTTGCACTTGAGTATATTTTGGAAGTAAGATAATCACAGCCTTAAACACTGTAGGAGCAATATAATTAAGTCTGAAACTGCTCATTTGGTTTTGGCAGAGTTTTTGACATCCATCACCGGAGTAAATAGTGATGGCTCTGCCCACATTGTACAGATTTCCCTAGTGTGCACTGGGATACTGTCCTGGGAAACAGGAGATCCTGTTTTCATCTCAATCCAGTGGAATGGAGCATGCTTGCGTGCAGCAGGGCTAGTGGGTGGTAAATCTGATCTGCACACTACAGTGTAACTATGAGGACAAACTACCTCAGATTCCCTCACACCTTCCACAGATAACAGCATGCATGAGAGCAGCTACTGCAGCAGAGCTTCTTACCATGTCACCACCATCTGTTCTCTTCCTCTTCAGTGTCCCAGCTCAGGGAGCTGATTCGTCTGGAAACTCGTCATTTCTGTGGGTCAGTACAGCTTTCCTTTCAATCACATCCTTGATGTGGAATAATTCATGGCTGCACAAGCATTGCTGGTGCAAGCTGTGTGTTGTGGGGATGGTGTGAAGAGCTCGAGTGTTACACAGCTCACATCAGGCTAAGCTGTCAAGAAACCGTGTTTTAAATCCTCTCAGAATGTCTGAAAGTGACTATTAAAAGGGAACATCAGCAGGATGACTTGTATCTGTGTCTGACTTCTCTGGACAAGAGGTTTAGCAGCGCTGATTGTTGGTCTGCAGGTATCACCCATTGCAAATAACAATCCTGCTTTTCCTAAAGTGGTGTTTTGCTACCAGAAGGGAACCAGCAATTCACTAGCTAATACTTAGCTAATTAGCTAATAATTAGGTAAAGAGCTAGCACTCTCTTCTTATATTACCTTATATGCTGAACCAAGGCGGCGGTAACCGAGTACAGAGAGGTTTCTACTCTTCTTTGTAGCTCTTCTATTAGGTTCCCATGGGGCTGGAGCCTATAGCTGTTATACAAACCAGTGAGAGCGGAGTCTTCACAGTGTGAAAAATGAGAACATCAGAGCCAGATGTACTAAAAATTCAATAGCCTTCCCTGTGCTGACAAAGGAAATTCCACAGAATGGTTCACCTTGTGCTGAGGGGACCATACGTGGCAGGACCTGATGCTGATTAGAGACTTAATTGTAAGTAATGCTGTAATTGAACTGCTGTAGCTGTGTGTAACTTTAACTTATTCTTGAGTTTTGTATTCATAGCAGAAGCACGTGAGAGTGTCAGCAGAAAGCCGCATTAACCGTGTAAAATGAAGCACTACTTCCTGGGTGTGCTTTAACAGCAATGGCACAAAGCTGCTGCTAAGTGAATGTCAGTTGTAAATGTTACCTTAACACAAACTGTTAGTGTGCTTGTCTCGGTCACAAGAGAAACTCTAAAAAAGGTGCATCCTAGAAATCATATTTACTCACTCCTTAAGACTCCACATGAGCAAGATCTTTGATGGAGTCTTGGCTTTTGGTAGTTTGTGCCTTTTTTCTACCTTGATATAAATAGGATATAAATAGTCCACTAATTATTCATGCCAGTTCTTTGCTAAATAGCAATCAAAATTTCTGTCACTTTGTATTATTCCCATATGCTCTTACGAAATTACACTTGTATTACCTAAGGGTAAAAGAAATGGGGTTTGGAACACTGAGAAGGGTTGCAAAGGAAACAGCTATTTTCCCCTAAGTCCAGTTATGGTAATGCGGAGAGATTTGATGGGTATTATATTGGGGCAATAGATGGAATAAATAATATCAGATCGTTTAGCTAAAAGTTAATGTTGACCAGAATATCACTCCAGTACATGAATATTTGAATGTACAGAATTATAAAAGCAGAAAGTATACAGCAGAGTTAGCCAACTTCTGGCTTGAAATATTGCCAGTCTTTAACCAGTATCTAGCAGAAACGTCAGGTTTGTAGCAGGATCTATTAGCAATAGATAGGCTATCCAGTTAGAGGACAAGCAAAAAGTAGCTGCATGCAAACCAAGGCAAAAGGAGAATTAGGAAATTGAGGGGTATAAAGACTACTATGAGGTGTAGCCAAGGATTTTTACACTGGGAAATTTGGTCTCCAACAGAGCTAAATGGTGACGTCCAGTACCATAGGGCAGATTTGTTTCCCAAAGGCTGTAAGAAGCTAGAAGAAAAGAGCAGTAGTGTTGGTTGATTTTGTCTTTTGCTTAGAATTTCCTATAGGAAGACCCAGGAAGATAAAAGTAGATACAGAAGTGTTTAGGCTTGTTTCCTTATTTCAGTCTCATCCTGCAGCCCCATTAAGAGAAAAAGAGAAGATATCATTGCCTTATGTTTGTTGTGTTTGTACACAGCTCGCTACCAGAGACTGTGTTCTATTAAGACAAAGAAAGTAAACTAAGGTATCCTTAGTCAGTTTTACCGTAAATTGTATTTCTGTGCTGTTAAATTTCTACTTCAGTGGTCTTATCCTTGTGTAAAACTGGTACAATGAAAGGGAGAATCCATTTTAAAATTAGGGCTTAGAGCCTTGTAACATGGGAAGTGTAGTAAAATAAAGCCAGGCTTGATGATATTAAAGTAGCCTGTCATGAAATTTGTTTAAGATGATGACAGAAGTTGAATTCCAGTGCCCTTGAGATTTATAGTTTGGGCTTATTATTCTGATTAGGGCAGTTGTCATGGGTTCAGCAGCAGCAGTCGTAAACAGAGAGAGACTGCAAATACACTTTCTCCTCCTGTAATGAATTCAAATAGTGGGGCAGGGATGGATGGATTTCCAGCCATGTGTCCTTAGGGGCTCTGTGCAGCTGGAGGGCTTTTGCATCTTCAAGGGCTAGTTAAAATAGGAAATTCTTTAACTTCTAGCACTGTTTTGTTTAATTCCTATGTTACAACCTCTCTTCTATGCCTTAATGCACAAATATCTTGGTTTGAGATATAAGTCCCTTAATTCAAGCAGCAGAAAATCTATTGGGTTTTCTACCCCCAGCTGTCACAGAGCAAAATTTGGGTTCAGGGTACACAAAATCCATAAAGGTAAGTGTTATTCAATGTATTTATAATGGGAGGTAGGAAAACTTGCCTCCTGTATTTCCTGATGGGAAGACAGTCAGTGCCAGCAGACCTGCTGAACCTTTTAGGGATGCACAGGCTGCCCATGGTACACTGTCACTGACCTGTCTCTGCCTGCAGAAGCATAAAATGAGTGGATTGAAGATTAGGAGGCCTATCTCAGAAAGGTAGTCTGTCCTAATATTACAAAGGTATTCTGTTTGAACAACTTGAAGAATAGAAAATCAGTACAATAGAAAAACCAAGCTCTCCCGGCATGCTTGAAAACATGCAGATCACTTAGTTATGACCACATACACTGCAGCAGGAGTGGATCTGCGGAGGGTAAGGGTTAGTCTGACCCACACACACTGTACACTTTTTGGGGTCTTTACCTCAGACTCACTCTTGTCTGGTTCTGTGGCCTGGACACACAGTTTCATCTGAGGGAAATCCAGGTTGTGCACTCAAAATGACTCTGGGAGACAGAGCAAAGTAAGGCAGGAGGGGATGTTTGAGCAGCTCGCTTCACAAGTGCACTGTAAATCCAAATAGAACTTTAATACAGATCTGCCTCAGTTTCTTGATGTTAAATCACTAGAACAATAAGGAATGCTGCACTGCTGAGATGCTTTACCCATAGATAGTAAAGAATATTACAAATATGGTTAAAGATGATTATAACTTTCTCCAAGAGATGGTCACTGGCTGGTCCCCTTGACTTCCTTAGGAACTGGGAAGGGAAGCTCTTTACACAGCAGTCAGCTCTTTACCCAGAGATTCAAAGTATATCACTGTCAGAGCAAGGGCTGGCGTAGATCTGGCCCATGCTTATTCTTCTTTTACTACACTGTACTAAAAACCGTAGCTTTCTTTCAGTTTAGTGTGCCTTTTGATGAGTTTAGCAATTTTGAACATTCAGGACAACAAAAAGAGTCAGAAATCTTCTTGGTTGACAGTGTTAGGACCATAGGTGGGTTTGCTTGCTTGCTGTGGATGCAAGTAGTTGACAGAGGGAGCTCTCAGTCATGAGTCAAAGATCAAGTCACCAAGAGCAAAACCATTCTCACAAACAGTTCTTGCACCAACTCTGCCGTCTCCTGTCCTGCCCAGTCCAGGGAAGCAATCCCAGCTAGGGATCCATGGTCATGCCTGGGAACATGAACAATCCCTTTGAGCTTTATGCTGGGAAGTTCAGCTGTTGCAGCTTCTTCTCCTGCACGGTTTGATTTCTTTATTGTACATTTGAAAACCCCAACTCCTGATGAAAACTGCCTAGCCAGGCACCTCCTTCCAGGATCCCAGCAACGGGGTCTTGATTGCAAAGCTCAGTTTCTCTCCTTCTTCATCCCAGATTGACTAAACACTTTCCTCTTCTTTTGTGATGCTGTAATCTGTTAGCAACGTGACACTGATTTCTGAGCCACACGTGCTGCCTGTGATGGATGGAGCTCTGGTCGGCGTGTTGCTGTGGGTAGTACTGATGGGCTTTGAACGAAGCTTGGCCTTACAGCAGGAGACTTGCTTTTTAAAGTGTTGCCTGAAACTTTTACTCAGCCAATAAAGAGCAAAAGGATTGATGCAGGAATTGCTGAAGGCCAAGGCACGGGAAAAGATAGTAGCGATCAGGTGGAAGGTGGAAGCATCGACAGAAGCGTGGTATGTGAAAGAGCGGTATAGGTAGAGGATGTGGTTGGGCAACCAGCAGAAGGCAAACAAAGCGACAAGCACCAGCACTGTTTTTGCAACTCTCTTACGTGATTCAATCTAGGAGAAAATGATGCATATCTGGTGTTAACAGCAGTGAGTTACACTGGTTTATGTAGCTGGGGCTCATTTTCAAAGGGGCTTAAAGAACTAAATTCTTTAGGAACCAAAAAAAAAGCAAGCAAAATGGGAAAAACCTCCAAAACACCAAAATCAAAACCTAAACCAAGAGACCAACAGAAAAATAAATCTATATTTAACAAGGTATTTCCACACATTCCCTTTCCTTTATAAATCACACATCAAGCTCATCTAGACTAGGATTTACAAGTATAATAGTTAATGTGTCAGCTCACATGGATGAGGTCTCTGTTTACAATACAACACTTGAACTCCTGAGTTTAATACGGCCATAAGAAAGCAAAACAAACCCCATCCCTCTCTAGGAGAGCACACACACTCACAACTTAATGAGTCATGAGCATGTGTGTAGTGGAGTTTGGATTGCTAATATGGGCTGAGTTTATGGAGGATTGAACTCCCATTATCAGGTAAAGGTTTGGTACTCAAGACATCAGACTTACTCGCACTTTAGGGCTTGATCATAGCTTACCTGCTTACGGGCATGACCGTGTTCTTCTGCTGGCATGTTGGAGGTGCTTTTATATAAAGTTCTGGCGATAAGAAAATAGTAGACAGAAATGACAGCTAAGGGTACAATATAGAACACTAAGAAGCAAACGAGGGAGTGAGCTTCCTGCAGGATCTTCTCAGTCACAGGGTAGGGAGCGCATGCCTCAAAAGTCACATTTTTCTCAGGATTGCTGAAGGAATATAGATCGGAGAAGACAGCCTCTGGGATAGCAAATATCATGGAGACGATCCAAACACAGCCAGCTTTACAGCAGGTCTTCAGGAGCGCATCTGAAGTCTGCAGTTCCAAGGGCTTAACGATAGCTCTGTACCTGAAACCAGCCAACAGCGTGGTCAGAAGGAACACAGGGACAGTGCAATCACTGACACTGTAAACCTGAGGATAAACCATCCCTGTTCCCTCTAAGATGAGGATGGGGGAATCATCTTGGGTATGAAAACAGGTACTAGCTCTTTGTAATTAAGATGGAAACATAGAAGGTAATTTTATACATGTATTTTAATGAATTGGCTGACAGGACTTGTCATTAAAGCCTTCCTAAGAAAAGATGACTTCTAAGGTTGGATTAGGATCAGTAAAGGCAGACATCCTTCCTATGTTTATGGTGCTAACTAGAAAGGTAAATGAGGCAATTAGCATGTAAAACCGGTAAAGGTATGAAATAGGTTAACTGTTTTATCAGTACATGAAACCAAGCATGTAGACCCCTCCTTTCTCCCACAGCTTTAAGATCCCAAATGAGTGCAGGGATCTGACTCCAAGCAATACTCCAGTACTCATTCATATGTATAAAACAGGAGCTAACAGTGCTGTTGATTCATGGCTGTGATTCTGCAGCGTGTGGACTGAGTCAGACATAGGAGAAAAAATCTGGGTAACTGTATGGATGTGTGAAAATCTGTGTGGAAATGGGATGTGGGGAAGGAATTAACTGCCACAAAGGTGGGTGAAGCACAGGAAATGATACCCTGCTCCCAGAGGAACAGGGACTCTTGGTGATGTAGAAAGAAGAGACCCCTCCAGCAGCACAAGGCTGGCATGAAAGGAAAGGCAGTGAAAAAGGATCCAGAGGATGTGACAGCTTAGTTGTACCATTTTGCACAACCTGAGGATCTGATCTTTTTCTCCTCTAGGCAAATTTACATAGAAAACTGCAGGCTGAATTGCTCTTTATTGAGTACATACTGGTTTTGTTGACTTGGAGCTCTTCTAGCATACTGAAACATGATAGTCTGGCACTGTGCATGACTGATGTTCTCACTAAGTTTACCATATAGTTACCCTATGAAAATGGAGCATGGAGTATTAACAGCTACCATGAAGAATTAACTGTCTAAATCATAGAATTATAGAGTAGCTTGGGTTGAAAGGGTTGAAAGAGATCTTTGAAGGCCATCTAGTCCATGACTGATTCTGAATTGATGCTATACAGGACCAAGATCTTGGAGCTATAATATACAGTTCATTGGAAACATAAGCTTAATAATCAGCAGGAGTTAAAACCCACACCAAACCCTAAAGAAACAGCAAAAAAGCAAAATGTTAGGAGTTATTAGGAAAAATATGAAGAGAAAAAGAGACTTTTAAGTAATTATCTGCATCTCTGGTCCGTGCAACTCTTGAACACCATGTGCTGCTCTGAAAACCTTAACTCAAAACCCCCCATAATAAGAGTGGAATATATATATAAAAAACATGAATAGCCTGGAGAGATGGATAGGGATCATTGCTGTCTCGTCTGGCACAAAAGTCAGGGTCATCAAATGAAGCCAAAGCATAGAAAGAAAAAGGAGTTGTTTATGCAACAGGCAGTGAAACTCAATGCTAAACAAGTACAAGAAGAGGCTGAATAACAAGAGAAATCCACTGAGGTTATTAAATAGACATTTGCTCGGGAGGTGATCTGAAGGCTTAGGGCTTAAGTGTAGTGTTGAACAGTGACTTTTATTCTTCCTATATGTCTTTTGTGGTCCTTACACTGAAGGCTGGTATTGGCCTACATGGACCCTTGGTCTCATCCAGCGTGGCCATTCCTGTGCTGGAGTACAGTAACAGTAGCACTGGTTAAACTCTGGACTTGCTGTTAGAGACAATCCACAGTTACTGGCGTACAAGATGGAAGTCTTTTTCTCTCTTAATATTAATACTTATTTCAGGGTTTTCTGCTCCTTGATGTGCTAATGCTGACTGAACTGAAATCTCATCTTAGATTTGCTCATTCAGGAAAGACGTGTGTGCCAAAGCAGTCAGATGGGAGCGCTGATCCCAACTAATAGTGCTCTCATCATCACCTAAGTTTAATTTCAGGACCTCTGGGCTAAAATATCTCTGGAAAAGATAAAAGAACTGTAAGAGAGAATACTCAAAATGTGTCCCATCACACCAAGCCCTCAGCAAACTGAAAATTACTGTGTAGTGTTGCAGTAATCATCAAATCATGAGAGTCATCTGTTTGCTCCCCAGTCTGTTCTGTGTTTTCCTTTGGCTTGCTATCCCCACAGGTCAATCTTGTATGTTGTAGGATTTAAAGCCTCGCTGAGTGCACAGGACAAAGGATTTCCACTCAGTCATTTTCAGGTTTATTTTTCATCTTCCCTAACTACTCTAGTGCACCACTAGATAGCACCAATCTACTGTCTTATCCCTGCATTAAGCCATTTCCCTTTTCTGTACAATAGAGGACAAGAACCCTATAGTACTGCACTTCAAGCTAACAAAATATCAGAGGACTTTAAGAGCCTTTCTCATTTTGCTCCATTAAAAAGAACTGCTCTGAGTTTTCTAACACGCATTTTAAAATGAAATGGGAGAATGGTTGATTCAGGGTTTGGTTTTAGTCTGGTACAGTTAAAACATGCACAAACTGATCACTTCTGCTCTTTTATTCATTTCTAACTTCACACTAGAGGTATCTCCTGGCAAATGAGTTGCATCAGACCCACCTGTCAGCACTGAGAACAGTCAGGGTAAACACTGAGACTCCAACTGAGGTTAACTGGATGAAAGACAGCAGCTTGCACCCAATCCTTCCGAAAAGCCAGGTATCCACGATGTACCGGGTGGCATCTATAGGCACACAAGTCAATAAGAGCAGTAGGTCTCCAAATGCCAAGCTGGTGATGAAGATGTTTGGAACTGTCTGCATGGATTTAATCTTGAAAAAGACTTTGATGAGTATTGCATTTCCAAGGAGCCCCACAGAAATGATCACTGAGTATGTAATATAAATGGTGCACAGTATTTCCAATCCTGGGAAGGAGTCTTCTGTCCATTCTTCAGTTGTGGTTTCATTGTTGAGAATTGATTTCAGCTCTGTACCATCTGTAGATGCACGCAAAGTCTCATTAGTTGAAGGTGAGTATACTTGAGACATCTCTTCAATGGCTTCTGCTCTCCAGGCTGGACTTAAAATGGATCACAGCATTAACACTTAGATTCCAGCATATCAGCAAGAGAAAGATGCAGACTTGCAGCTGAAATTAAGATTCCTGTTGCACATTAACTACTTTCATCCCTTCTGGGTCTCAAGACATGCCTAGGAGAAATGCACACGAATCTTGTTCTGAACTGTGTAGGAGGTGGAGAATTTTGTTATTGGCTTTTCAGCTGGTGGAGCACAGAGGGAGGAGGAAAGGAGAGAAGTGGAGTTTCTGTAAAGATTCTAGCTGAAATGATGGTTTCCCTTGGAAGTATCTGGCAAGTACATGTTCTGATTACTGCAGTATTAAGGTTTGCATCAGTTGCAAGTGATTGTTAAAATCTTTCAGGGTATTCTAAGAAGGAAATCAAAGGAAAACCTGAAATAGTCTTTTCAGCAGTACAGGCAAGCATAGAATAGACTAATTCACCCCAAAGCTCTACAGTTTATCTTAGTGACAGATAAAATATCTCTGAATATAGATAGTGTTTGCTGGAAAAGCCATAGGGACAGCCTGTGCTTATCTGTGCTCTGATTAACACTTTTATCACAGAGATGCAGTAACCTTCCAAAAGGCAATATAAGATTGATATTCATGGCCATACTCCTGCTTACTCTTAGATTAAAGATAAGGCTTGTCCCTTGAAATAATCCCATTGATATCAAAACCACAATTCATGCTGGAGTTTGAACAGGTTTATAGGTGCGTACGGAAGCCTGTTATCTTGCAGTAATCCATGTAGTTACTGGCTTTGGATGGTACAACAGGTGATGCAGATCATCTAGGAGAGAACCAACTTTTCCCGATGCTGCCTCAATCAACCATGCTAGTACTAGGTGTTTTCTTATCTTTAGATTAGTCAGCTCTTAAACTCTGCCCTGTGATGAGCTCCTGATTATCTAATACATAAGGTACAAGGAATGGGACCTACTTAGTTAAATCTCCTGAAACTAAGAAAGCCAAGATCTAATCTCTAAAGAGTGGAAATTGAAAAGATAGCAAAGGACTGAGCTTAGTGCCTTGAGAATGAAGATCACAGGCTCAGGCTGGAGGATGTTTTCCCCCAGCCAGTTTTCAGCTGTGAAGTTCAAGCGGAGGAGGTTCCGTGCTCAGATCACAAAAGCAGTCTTATCTTCAGCTGCACACAGACACAGACACACCAAATCAAGTTGATTTCATTGACTCAAGAAGACCTCTCTGTGAAAAGTCTTTATTTTCCCTCTCCCAATCCCAATCCTTGCAAACACAACATGGCCATCGATACCAGCTGGTGACAGATCAGATGGGAGACGATCAGACTGAAGCTGCGGCCAGGTGGGAGAAGGACTCACTGATCCAAAGAGGATGAATGGGTTAAACATTCCAGTTCCACTTTTTTCAGAGTGCTTTTAGAAGAGAAGTTCTTGTCACGATGAACCATACTATATCTTTTGCAGGCACACTACGTAGGTTGCTCACACATTTAGGTACCTTTGAGGATGCCCAATTATGTTGTCCACCCACAGTGGCGTAGTACTGTGGATTGTATTTAATATAGAGCTTGGTGAGTGTAGCAGATTGTGACAGCTTAATGTCAGGTAGTTACATAAAATGTTTAGATTTCCTCCACAGGAGAAGGAGGGTATCAACAAACACTGGCAACTGATTTCTTTCCACCAAGTGTCACATACTCAATGGTGGCATCTGAATGAAACATCAGGTGTTTAGCTGAAACTGGCATTTAGGATGAAGAGAGCTAGTTACTTGCCACAGATTGCACTAACGGTTGGTTGAAGCACCAAACTTCAGCAGGCAGAATAGATCTCAGCCTCTTACATTCCCCAGACTTTCAGAACCATTGGAGAGATTAGGGCTGACAACATGAAATGTGAGGCTTGGTTTATTCTGTCACTCAATCATTCTGTACAGCAGGATAGGGGACCTGGATTGATACCCCTTAGCGTAAGAGATAATCCGGAGGACCAGAGGCTGTTGAGCTATGAGGTGTTCCCAACAGTTGGTCTGGGGATAGCTGAGGTTAGAAGGGAAAGGTGACAGACATTCCCAACCCATAGTTAAACCTCTTAAGGACATCAACATGTGCCATGGATGAAAGCAACCCCTGAAAGTAGCAAGGGCTTAAAATTCTGCTTACGCCTGGTTTCATGTGCTGCTAATTCCAAACTGGACCTGAATTCATGTGTATAGAGTGTATATGACCCTGAATGCTCAATCTGGTGCTTCACACTTTAGGAGCTTGCATTACCTGGAAGCGCAGACACATTCCCTGCTCTGTCTCTGATAGGACACAGTACACAGGTCTGACCCAGCTCACAGCAGCATGAACCTCTACTTGGGTTTCTCTTTCTACTGAAAGGCTGTATTTTTTCCCAGCTTTCTGCCTCCTTAGGGGAATCTGGCAGAAGGGAGCTCCTTTGTTTGCCACAGTTCTTCCTACAGTCCTGGTATTGGAATGATAGAATCATAGAATAGTATTACTGCAGGAGCCTTCATTCCTAGCTCACACTCATCCGCTGCCTTCTCAGCCTCCCTCAGTCTCTGTAAGGCTGTGGTCAGCTGTTTTCAGACAGCATCCAACTCCTGTTCAGTGAGCTGTTCAGCCACGTTTGCTTCTTATGGAGCGTAAGATACTGTCTTAGTCAATCATTGGGGGAGAGGGACTCTTCATCAGGGACTGTAGCAGTAGGACAAGAGGGAATGGCTTTAAACCAAAAGAGGGGAGATTTAGGTTGGATATAGGGAAGAAGCTCTTCCCTGCGAGGGTGCTGAGCCTCTGGCACAGGGTGCCCAGAGAAGCTGTGCTGCCCCATCCTTGGCAGTGTTCAAGGCCAGGTTGGACACAGGGCTTGGAGCAAGCTGCTCTATGGAAGGTGTCCCTGCCCATGGCAGGGGTTGCAATAGGATGAGCTTTGAGGTCCTTTCCAACCCAAACCAGGCTTGGATACTATAACATTCTCTAGACCAAACGGCAGTCTGAAG
The DNA here is from genome assembly GCA_032466535.1 of Forpus xanthops. Lineage (NCBI taxonomy): Eukaryota > Metazoa > Chordata > Aves > Psittaciformes > Psittacidae > Forpus > Forpus xanthops. The sequence continues at coordinate 10,744 of JASSUY010021656.1, read as the reverse complement.
GACATCCAGTAAACATGAAGTACGCAATGTGTTTATGAGGGTAGAATTTCAGTGTTTCTGTTCATCAGTTGTGTGTTCTCTTCATTACTGACATGGGTAGAAACCAGGCAGGAAAACAACACTGTGTTTTTAACACAGATTCTGATAGCTTTCAGTTGTGCAAATGCAGCTGAAAAGGAAGAGAATGGTATCATTATTGCAAACAGTAAACAACTTGAAGGCATTCTTTTAGAGCACTATCTTTTGGTGTGAAGAGAAAAGCAATTTGGGGGATTCTGGCTATTGTTTCAAGTACCAGGCTTCACAGAAAATTAATGTTCCTCTGGAACTCCATGCTGCAAAAATAAATGGAGTAAAATACTCAAGGATGTAGCATTTAGCTGTGTTTTAAATGCAAATCTTCTGTTTGAATGCAGTGTGAATCCTGTCTGAAGTCCCATGTGCTGCATAGTGTCACCCGCTCAGAAAAAGCTCTTTGAGTTCCATTTGCTGTGCATCAAGCCAAAATACGGAGAGAAGAGCCAAAACCTTCACTCCATCACAAAGCAGATTTCCCAAAATGGTAATTATTTTGTGTAGTGTAATGATGTTATTTCTGCACACACTGAAATAATGGTCATGCCGCATTGATTGTTATTTATACAAGTATGTCAAAATGCTTTGTAGCTACAGAGTCAGGAATACACAAGTGAACTGCATCTATATTAGCCAGCTTGGGGGTGTGTGTGTGTGTTGGATTATTTTAACTCACTTTCTTAGGTCATTATTTGTATCTTTTCTGCATAGAACTATTTAGTTGTCTTCATTCTTCTCTTATGTTTCAAACTCCTTTTCGACCCTTGCTTTGATTGTCTCCCCAAGCAACATAGCCATCTGTTTATTGCTGGCTGGTTTATCTTTCTTGTCTCTCCACTGACATTTATATTCTCTGGGTGTTAACAGCAGATATACACCAAACAGGTTGTCTATCATAGCCCTGCATTGTGGTAGTCTCTGTTGTGGCACCCTCTGTTACAAAAGGCTTTCCTCAGATGATGATCTCTTCTACAGATGATCCCAAATGCTATCCATGTGCCCAGCCTGTTCAGTACAGAGCAGGACTCTGCCATTGGGTCACCATAGGCACATTCCTCTTATACCTTCCTTGACCTGCTGGAAAAAGGAGGGGACAAACAGTATCGTAACTCATGTCAATACTAAGAATGAAGCTTTTACCTGAGAGGCTTTATATGGGCTGTGTGACTGTTTCCAGTCTATTTCCCCGTGTTCAAGCAGCCAGGTATTGAGTGGGGAAGCCCAAATGTATACCTGAAGTGAGCATCAATGTCAGAGACAGCAGCCCATCTTTAAAGTAAATTAGTAGCACATCCAGGGCTGTTCCCACTTCTGCTATGTCTAAATCCAGGCTATTCAGTGGAGTCAGTGGAACTCAATCTGCATGTGACAGGATCTCAAGTGCTGACATTAATCGATGGCTTCAAATACCTTTTATCCTGTTTCTGCATTCTTGCATCCCATCCAGCCTCCTTTTCCAAGAGTTTCCTCAGCCAGTTTCAGTATGGGAATGACAGGGAAATACTGTTGTTATTTCTTAAAAGAGAGAAAAATAAACACTGGAATGTATCCTCGAGTTCCTTCCTTTACAGCAACAATCAGGCAATGGAGAAATACAGAAGGCACAGTTCTTTTGGGCATCCTTGAAACGCTCAGTAATCCATTTAATTTAGAACCATTAGAGTGCCATTGCATGCTAAATACTTTTTGATACCTTGAAGTGCAGAGTCTTGTGCATTAAGACTTAACCATCATCTTATGCAATAGGTAATTATCTTTGCAGTGTTTTGATTTTTAATCTTAACTCATTTCTCATAATGACATTCCTTTTGTTGCCCCAGTAATAACTGTCTGCTAAATGGAGAGAGAATTATACATCTTGGCTATCAGTATTGCTAAAGTGTATTGCAAACCACCGCTGTAGTTTTGTAAACTTAAGCTGCACTGACCTGTACCTGTCATCCTATGCAATGTTCTCTATCTATGGTTATTAAAGTGTGGTACATACATTGAGCTAGAAGGCAGCTTTAGCCACTTGTCCATACAGAGATGTAAAAAGGCTCCAGGGACCCTTGAGTGAGCTGCTTAGACCTTGCATCCACTGGCTTAGCTGGTATGAAGGATGGTGGTTCTGCGCTGGTCTAAACAGCGAGATGGGAATGAGGAGGGTTTTGCCCCACTCACCCCAGCTGCTGCAATGATTTTACTATCATTTTGTGCTTCTTCTGCATCATCTAACCTATTGTTAACAGCTCACTGAGATGTGACATTAAATAATTGTCTTCATAGATATATATACTGTCAGAAATCCTCCTTCCATTGGTTTAAAATAGAGCACGCATTTCTTAGTGTGTGTATATCGCTAAAAATAAGCTATCTAGGAGTAAACGAGACTGACTTAGAAATCAGAAGAGCTTTCAGATTGCTGTTTTCTCAGCAAGGGAGCAGAGCCAACTGATACAATGCAGCCTGCAGGGAGGAGGATGCCTTTGCATCACTGACACACTCCTGCTCGTCCACTCACGTTCAAGCCAGAGCTGTAGATGCTGCTCCCATCCCTTAGAACGATGAGGATGTGAATCACATGCACACAGGAATTCTGTATTGGGTTTGTCTTTGTGCATATCCTCTCCCTGTACAAGCCCTCTGTGCACAGTTCTGTGGCAGAATGTCAGTGTAGATGTGTTGGAGAAGAGCAAATGTAATAGGTGATGAGGATACCATCTCAGCCCAAAGAAAATGACACATCCTCATTCCGACTGTCAACTGAAACAATGCCATGCTTGAAACAGGGATGCTGCACTGTTTAGCTGGAAAAGCTATTAGACGTATGATGGAGAGCAAACAGCACTTGGCATTTTGAAGAAGAAATTGACAGGTTTTAAAACATTTCCTTCCAGTTTTTGCTTCTTGAATAGAAAAATCAAATCAGCAGCAAGAATGGCGGCCCATCCATGCAGCCTGCTGTGCTTCCTGCTGTCCCATCTCAAAGCAGGGAACATGCTGATGGCTCTGCCCAAGACCGCCTGAGAAGTCTTCAGTATTCCAGCACTTTTCTCACTGCTTCTTCAGGCTTTATCCAAATCTTTGTTGCTGCTAATAATTGAAGGGTGTTATGAAGGCAATTAGCAAAAACTTTAGAAAACCAAGGTACATTTTGTCTTTATCAAGAGTGTAATAAAACATAGAACCCCAGCCTGCTTTGTGTTAAAAGGGACCTCAAAGCTCCTCCAGCTCCAACCCCTGCCATGGGCAGGGACACCTTCCATAGAGCAGCTTGCTCCAAGGCCCTGTGTCCAACCTGGCCTTCAATACTGCAGGGATGGGGCAGCCACAGCTTCTCTGGGCACCCCCTGACAACACCTCCACACTCTCACAGGGAAGAGCTTCTGCCTAAGAGCTCATCTCAGTCTCCCCTCTGGCAGGTTAAAGCCATTCCCCCCCACCCCAGTTCCTCTACAGACCTCCACAGCCTCCTTTCTTACCACACACACCCCCAGGACTCCCCTTTTGATATGCAGTAGCCTGTTTAAGGGTGCAAGGGGAGCCAGGCACAGCTCTAGCACACAGCACCATGGCACACCATGTCCTGCTGCTCATCACAAAGCAAGGAAAACTTGTATTCAGGAGCAGGATGTGGAACAAAGAGTTTACTAATGCAAATACAGAATACAGGCAGAGGATGGTAGTTCAAGTGTCCAACCTACTGAGCTATACTTTATATTCAATTTCTTTCTCAATGAAAGCAGTTTCAAGTTAAAACTTGGGGGTCCGAGGTGGAGTTTGTCTGTATGTTTTTAATGCTAATGTTTCTCCCAGAGAGCCAAGGAAGGGGAGGTGAGCTGTCTCATTTCAAGTAAGCTGCCTGCAGCTACCGTACATTGAAATACTCATCTTTTCCTACTAATTGCTGTGTGGGAGTTATTCACAGAATGAAAGAACCTTTTGTATTCGCTATCGTACATACCACCTCTAAGACATTGCTCCACTATACTTTGTTGCTTCTCTGTGATCAGAGCAGGTTTGTATTTTACACTATTAGCAATCATCAACAAACTTTTACTTGAATGATACAGTGAAAGGCATTCAAAACTGAAACTAGGATTTGATTGTGCAGGCAAGTTACTGATTCAAGCCCATCTGCTGAAAGCAAGCCCCTCTTTAGTGGGGGCAAGCATCTAAACACGCCTCTACATCTCTTTAGAGATCTAAATGTGAGTCAGCAGCACCAACACGTCTGAAAGTGAAAACATAAAACTGGAAGGAAGAGTTTAGGAAGCTGAGTCAGATTTCCTAATGTAGAAGTGTATCAAAGCCCACCGAAGAAAAAGGGAGGAAAGATACTGATGGATGAACCTCAATCCCCATGCATAAGACAGTCAGCAAACAGGCTCGGAACTGTGGCTTGAACCTCAGTGTTATGGGTACTAGGTTCTGAAGGTAAGCATCAAGTGAAGAAAAGAGCACAGGGATGGCAGGAGGGTATAAAGAGAAAAAGAGGGCAAACTCAGAAGGGTGAATAAAGAGGAAGAGGATGATTCCAGTTTGTTTGATCTCAGAAACACAGGGGGACCAACTCCTTACTGCCAACTCCACTGAATCCTAAAGCACCCTGTAGGGATGGCTTAGCTCTCTAATTGTGTTCAGGGTGATAACTCTACATTAGATGTCATTATTTAGACCAATGTTTATTTCTACATGCCACAAAAAAAGAACCATCCTTAGAGCATCAGAAGAAACCAAATTCAGTATCAATGAAGAAATGTTGCTTTTGGGGGATAGTGCAGCCCTGGATCCATGGGGAATATTCTTTGTGAGCAAGGATGTCTGGTCTCAGCATCTTCTGGGAGCAAAGCACTGGGGTTGGAATGAACTTCAGCTGTGGAAAAGAATGAGGAGAAGTTTTCCATTATAATCTATTTTGAAAGAAATGTCTGTGCAGAACTCCCCCATTTAACCACTTTGGGGAAATAACAGAAATCAGTGTGATTCCAAAAGCAACCAGGAATTGTTGGTGCTTAGGTCAGAACTCCTATAGAGGCATTCCTAATTCAGAACATGGGTCTGCAGCAATTTCTCCATCTTGGAAAGCAAAACCTCCTGCATTAACCAGGCTCACAGCAGGTCCTGCTCAGCTTTCTGTGCTCCCCAAGATCTTTGCTCTTTTGGAAAGCAAAACCTCCTGCATTAACCAGGCTCACAGCAGGTCCTGCTCAGCTTTCTGTGCTCCCCAAGATCTTTGCTCTTTTGGGAATGCATGAGAGAAGCTATAGTGCTCCCAAACTGGAAGTGGGCCCCATGAGAATGACAGCAAGTTGGCCCATGGTAGAACACCTCTTCGGTGCTTAGGGTGGAAACCGAGCAGAGAGTTCCCTTCCTTTTGCAGAAGAGGCATACCAGGATCTTAAGGACTTTGTTAATATAGCAAAAGCCATCTGTAACGTAGCCATTAACCCCAAACTGAAGCCTGGCAGAGACAAAGCAATGAAAGGGCTCCTGTTTGTTGCTGTGGGTTGGTATTTGGCAGTCACCACATGGAAACAGTGTGTGCAGTGCACACTTTCTTACCCATCCTAAAATGTCTATCCGGAGAAGTCCTGGGAAAGAAATCTGAACCATTGAACATGGAACTTGTTCCATTAGAATTTAGATTCCACATAGCCTGGGATGGTGAGTTGGGGTTTAAACACCTTGGTGTAGATCCAGCAGCTGCACCTGACCCGTTCCAGTCTGAAATCAGAAAGTGGGAGGCAAAGGAATAAACTTCCTGATATTCACATCTCAAACTATGAGAGATCAGGGAAGAGAAAGGTCTGTGCTTGCTCCTTGTGCCACCTTTGTACCTGCCTTGAAACCATTGGTCCCTGTGCAGCACAGTTCGTGCTGTTGGCTTTCACACTAGCTCTGTCACACTTGTACTAGCAGCCCAGTCTTCTGCTTCCTGTTTAGGGACCCATTCTAATCTGGACAAAACCATATATAAGAAGAGAGAAGGTAGACACGAAACCAACGGATTTACCTTCTCCTTTTGTTGTATCCATTTGTAATGTCAACTTATTTTGCTAGGCACACAGAACTACTGAAGTTTCTAAGTTCTTTGTGTATTCCTGTGCAGGATCAGCATCACTGAGGAACAAGCCACAGCACTTGTTATTTCTTGCTGAGCTGGTAGATAAGAGGATCGTACAATGATTTAGGTTGGAAGGGACCTTTGGGGTCTTCACTTCAACCTCCTGCCCAGAGTTGGATCAGATTGGTCAGGCCACTCTCATCTATTCAACTTCTCTCCTGAAATAATGCGTTTCCTTATAAATAGTGGCAATTTCAATAGCTGCAACTTGTGTCCTTCCTCTCTTCCTGCTGTGCGCCTCTGAGAGGAGTCTCTTCTCTACAGCCACCCCTCAGATAGCCAGTCAGCATTTACATCACCTTCTTCCCAGGCTGAGCAAAGCCTGCTCCTGCACATAAAAATAGCTACTTCTATGTCCAATATCCTACCTAAATCTCTGAATCTGAGCTGAAAACTGGAAGGCCACCAAAATCATAGCTCACATAAGGGAACACTGAATCTGAGAACTGAATTAGAGACTAAGCTAAAACCTCTTTTGGTAATCTACATTTTACTGCATGCTGCCACCCCACCATCACATCACATCAGCAGCTAATGGAAGAGGATAAAGAGTTACTAAGGAACAATTATCCAAAACAATGCAGAAAGGCTGTAGAGGAATCCTTATTTCTTAAAGCAGCAGGAGAAGGCTTATAAGTGAAGTTAACACAGCCCCTCAGTGCTTACCAGAGGAGTTACTCCGCCAACACGTGCCCCAGCAGAAGTGTACTCGGCACTGCTTCACTACTTCTTCCTTCATTAGGCAGTGAAACACAAAGATAAAGAACCCTAAAGAAGTAAGAAGAGAAATTCACAGGGTTTCAGGTGGATTCTCCAACCTGCTGCCCCTTTTCTACACGCCACTCAGTTACTAGTAGGTCACGTATGGGCAGGGATAGGTGGAACCTGGACCAGAACTACACCGAGTCCTTTGTACATAACGGGAAGAGCTTTCTGCAGATTTGGTATCAAAATAACCTGCAAGCCACTGTAGATTCCATCAACCATTTCTGTGCCCAGATGAAAAGGATTGTGCCATCCTGAAAAGGATGAATTTATTGGGACCCACGTTTCACAGGCATGGGTTTGTGTCTTTAATAGTATATCTATCCCAGCAACGCTATTTAAACACCACTATCATCCCACTGCAATGGAGCTTTCCCATTACAGTAGCTAAACTCTGTAACACAAAAGCCAAATAAACTCTTCTCCGTGTTTGAACTACAAGATGATGCATATTTATTTATATTCCATGGCCCTAAACTGTTGTATTTATAACAGTATTCCATTCAGATATTACCTTGCAAGGTGTTAAAGATGCTGAAGAGATATAAGAACAATATCCTCACTGCTCCCCAGGCAAAAAAGACAAAGCCCCAAGTTAAGCCCAAAAGGAGCATCAAGCTGAAAGCACTTTTGAGGTCATGGAGAAAACCTTGTTTCCAGAACCTGGATCTCTTGTGTGTCCTTGATTTCATGGAGTGGATTTGAAGGAGAACAGTGATGAACATGGCTGTGTTGATCAAAAATATTAGGAAGATGTAGGCCACCACAGAGATGTAAAACACTATGTTCTCCTGAATCCAGCAACTGCAAGAAAGGAAGGTACGTGTTCAGTGAGGAGCTCTGTGAGCAGTGAAACTAAGGAAGACGGGTTCCCAAAAGAAGTGTCTCATATGGTTCCCCAAATCCTAGTAAGCAGTGTTCCTTAAAGGCAATCACTTTCCCTCAGTGAGGACATCCATAGGATCTCCACGCTTGCCTTTTTTATAGATGTCATAGAAATTCAATAACTTTGAGACTTTACTATTTTGACCAAATTCAGATAAACCTGGCAATTGGTACACAACTTAAGAACATAACTAATACACTAATGTTAGTAAATGTAATTCTTATTATACTAATGTTAATGATTAACTTCATCAGGGAATGTAGCAACAGGACAAGGGCTGATGGGTTCAGACTGAAAGAGGGGAAGTTCAGGTTAGATCTAAGAGAGAAGCTCTTCCTTGTGAGGGTGCTGAGGTGCTGGCACAGGGTGCCCAGAGAAGCTGTGGCTGCCCCATCCCTGGCAGTGTTGAAGGCCAGGTTGGACACAGGGGCTTGGAGCAAGCTGCTTTAGTGGTAGGTGTCCCTGGATGAGCTTTGAGGTCCCTTCCAACCCCAACCAGTTTGAGGTTCTGTGATTCTATACACACAAAGAAACCCTGCCTTAGGAAAGCTGAGTTAAATACCACTTCATTAGGAATCTAACATAGCACAGAGATGAGCCCTGTTTAGCTTTTCCTCAGACATAAGTGAATTTTACTGCCTTTTTGCTACAGGTGGGTAACAGTTTTCACTCTGTGGCATCCTGGGTGGGTGTTTCCTATCTGATGGGATAGAACTCAAATACTCTAGGTAATCTTCTCTAACTAGTGATCAGATTGGGCCAAACAGAAGGCAGGTGAAAAAATGGAGCTTTCTTCACTGGAAAATCCTATTTTAAATAGGATGAATGAATGCAGCATTTTCCCACTGAAAAAGGGAGGATGATGAGATGAGGTAAAGAATTGGAAATGATGAAGAGAAAGTGATTGTGAATTGACATTAAAAAAAAAAAAACAGAAGCAAAGGTGCAAAATCCAAAGCCATTATTCTGCTTTTAGGTTTTACCAGGAACTGCTAGCATGCAGGAGCAGGTACAAATGAGACTGAGTTATATATGAGAAGAGACATATACATTGGACTGAGCTAATGTCATGTAAAGAAAGAGGTTTCCCAGAAAGTAAACGTGGAATTGACTGGCAGAGGCCCTCCCTGTTCTCAAGTGCAGTCTACTGATGTGACAGTTACTCCATGTAGTGGCTGTACATCCAAACTGATCCAATGAACCACTAAAAGGGGAGGATTAAAACAGGGGAGAAAAGACAAAAGCCAGAAAACAGTTGTTCTGGTTATTGCTTGCACCTTTCCGATACTCTGTTAACCATCAAAAAGCTTATACTTACAAATTGCTGAATGGATTGCTTTCTGAGTGTGATCCGTCACCATAGAAGTCTTTATTTATAATGAGCACAGTAGAAATGACAAGAGCTGGTATTCCTAGTATGGAAAACAAGAGGAAAAGAAATATTTAGATTAATAAGAAAATATGGAGACTATGGAAAGATGTCAGCCAATCTCTGATGGTTCATCATAGCAGACGTACATCTTTGGATCAAACCCTACCCCTGAGGATCCCTTTGAGACGAGTGTGATTCAATGCGTGGCAGAGCAGGCTTCATCTTATTTATGTAAATTACAAATGAGTAGGCATAAAAATATCTGTGTTTGCAAAATGTTTGTGAGTGTTCAAACAGCTCCAGAAGGGATCCGGTCTGGTTCAATGAATTAAGTGATTGTTGCAAAAGGCAGTCTCATGAGATAAGCAGACCGCAGCATTTAGTGTTAAGATCCAATAGAGGCAGATGTTTTCCAGGCAGTGTTTTATGTATCTTCCCTTCAGCCCACTTCCCATTTCCCATCTTTCTTTCAGTCATGATTTTACTGCTGGGAATGGCTGCCACCAACATCCCCATCATAGATGACTGAGAACTATTATGTGCCACCTGAGATCAAGGGAAAAGGATGATGACATTCAAAAGCTCCAACACCCCTTTACAATAGCATCTAATGGCAACCCAAAACACAGACCAGATTCTGCTCTTAAGAGCTGAGCCAGTGTTTTGGGTTCTTTTGGTTATGCTTCTCCCAAACCAGTCTCTGATGCTCAGTTCTTGGAAGAAAGGTGAATGAGTTAAGTCCTCAGGAGACTTATGAATGAAAGCCAAATCCACCCCCCATGGGGGAATCATGCATAGAATAGCAGGTAAAGAGCCTAGAGGAGGAGGTCAAAGTCACTTCTGAGCATCACCAGTCAGAGGCGAAGGCTGTGGGCAGCTCATACTTCCTCAGACACACACACTGATATGAGATGCCATGATAAATCATCCCTATAAGAGGGCAAGAGGAATAGGAAAAGCAGTTCCTTATACCCACTTTCATCTTTCCTTGCATATGACCATGCAGGGAGCAACAGATACACCCTACAGAAGAGATGTGCTTACTTACCCCAGCCAGCAATAGAGCATTTTAGGATGTACTTTGGGACATAGACATTGAAAACCTTGACAAGAGCCAAGTAAAACTGCACAGACTCCAGACACATCCACGTGAAAGCTGCAAGGAGGAAATAGTGAAGGAGCACTGCCACGGTGATACAGAGAGCTGGCTGGTTGAAAGAGGCCAGCCAGGAATCGGTGAGGAAGACCACGTTCAGCATCAGCAGTGCAGCACAAAGGTTAAGCAGGAGTTTTGCAGGGTTGTCTCTCCTCAGCTTTCTAAAAGGAATGGGAAAGTCCACAGGGATGTCATTGCAGGACTTATGCTGGTGCACACACTAATGTCAAGTAGCAGAAATGGGTGTTTGTTGTGTTACAGATTGGGTTTCTTGTGGCATGAGATGAACAACGGAGATGCTGTGAGGGCTGGAGCAGCTCTGCTGTGGAGCCAGGCTGAGAGAGCTGGGCTGGGGCAGGATGGAGAAGAGAAGGGTCCTGA
>JASSUY010021655.1:0-12771 GCA_032466535.1 Forpus xanthops | reverse complement strand
TCAGAAAGTCCTTGGCCAGCCTAAACATTCTAAGCCATAACTGTAAACACTGGTGTTATCAGCACTGCTCCCAAGCCAAAAATTCAAAACACAGTGCTGCACCAGCTACTAATTAAAGGAGAAAAATGACTGCTGCTGCTGAACCCATGACACTAACTCATACTCTGGTACTGTCTTTATTTTACATTTGTCTGGACTACTGCTCTACGGAGCAACGACAAAAGGAGATGCATACACAAGTATTACAGCAGTGATGCCTTTGTTTTCAATGTATACATTATACGTACTTGTATTCTTCCAACACAGTATGTATCTAGCCATAGACATGAAGAGTTAAACTCTCTGAAAAAGATATTGGCCTACTGACTTCTATCCACTTTAAGAAGAGAAATTAACTTTTCTTTGCAAAATACTTGAGAAAAACAGTACTATCAAATAAAGATTACTTCAAAAATTAAGTGCCTGCTATGTCACCTGACAATCATAAACCCCAACTTTTCAAACATATTAAGTCACCCCATACACTTTATCAGAAATAAATGTTTTAAAAGAAATATAATACTATGAATTAAAAATAAACTGCTACCTGCTTGAAGACCAAAAAAGAGCTCCTCATCCTGCAGTAACTCCTGAACACAGTCCAGTCTTGTGTTAATTGTTTCAGCATCTACTAGTGGCTCCAGGATATTGGATCTAAGTCTTCGACTTCCACCCGGAGTTTTGGTGTAGTTCAGTACACCAAAAAGTGTGTGACAATTCCTTTGAAAACACAATGGACTGGAGAATACACTCACAAAGATAGTAAATGTCAAGGACATTTTCAGGTAAGAGTACCCTACAAATTTGAGACATGCTTTTGGGATGCTTAACACCTTCCTGTTTGCCATGTGTATTATATTAACTACAGCAGTTTAGGAAGTTAGGCAATTTAAGGCAATTTAATGCAATATTATCCCTCATTATATTCCTAAATATAGAAATTCATTTGTATTCAGTATTTTCTTCATTTTTCGTGGTAGTATTCCATTCGTACTGCAGTGGTGCAGTTCACATTTTTCCTTTTGGTTGAGCTAATTAAAACCAAACAAAATCAACAGAAGGAGGCAAATTAAGAGTCTGAGATCAAACTCTAATCTGAACACTTTCATTAAGATACATTTCTAAAATTATTTCAAATCCTTACAAGTCTAAGAGATAATTAAGCTTCAGATTTATTTTTTGAAAGGACTTACAGTCATTACAGGAGACAACTAACATTCCTATGATCTGTAAACAATATTCTCATGTTCATCGCTTTGACATATTACATCCCAGGGCCTTACACTTAAGGGCTGATTGTATCTGTTTAAAATAAACAGCCTATAATATTTACATTTAGTACATACCTAAACAGTTTTAGAAACCTGAAACCTTCAACACTACTGGTTTGAAAAGCCACATAAACACTGTGATTGAAAGGAGAATTTGAATAGGAAGAAATTGGGCACCAAACAACATAAAGATAGCTAGACAGTACAGGAACTCATGAAATGTCATGGTCCAAAAGAAGAAAGCAATAGTCGAGAGAATTAAAAAAAAGGGTGAAATTCAAAGCCAGTTTTATTAAGGACATACTTACCATGAGCAATTCATAGCAACAACTAAGGGGAACTCTACATTTGGGATAGTACCTACAGTGCTTACCTTTAAGCAACTGAGGACTCATTTCCCTGTACAGTAAATGAAAAGAGACAAGCCTCTTCAGATACTGCCACAAGAATTTGATTTAGGTGTTTCTGGTCTGTGCCTGTACTATTAACGTTGAACTGTTAATATCTGATAAAAAGGTATCAAACCAGGCTACAGGGGTAATATTTAGCTAACAGAAACAGCTCTATTTGGTCTGATTCAGACTTGCCACTGGGTCAGCAAAAAACTATGCAGTTATAATGCTAAAAGAAAAAAGAAAAAAAATTCAGCAAACCTTTAGACAGTTTACTGTTGCTCAGTTCCTCCTCATTCCTCTCAAAACCATCTGTCAAATTACAGCAGCTTTCAGAGAAATATTGTTCTGAGGGCGCCAATCCTACAGGCTGGCTCCTGCAGTTACATATGAAGTGATGGAGCAAACAAGGAATGGGGGGCAAAGCATGGCAGATGAACAGAAAGAAACCACAGTTACCTCCTTTTTCTGAACAACAGATCTGTGTTCTCTGTGATTTCCACAAGAAGAGAAAACCAGGGAGAAAAACACAGTATGAGGCGAGCAAAACAAAAGAACAGTGGCAGAAGGGTAACGGTGGCTAAAAGTGCCCCTGCCCAAAGCAGGGATCTTAGAACTAGATCTTTAAAGGTCCCTTCATACTCAAGCCATTTTATAATTTTGATATACCTCTAAGCAGACAGCTTTTACAAGTAATACTTGGAGAGCGAGCAACCTCCAGGTTCTCCTTTTTGTATTAGGGTGATGAGTGGACTTATAAGCAGAGGTGGATCTCAGAACTTGGCAGGAAGCGAGTTCTAACCAGAAGTCTAACAGCTTTGAGAAGGTAACTCTTTCAGCTCCTCTCTTGTCAGGAAAGCAAGGAACTCCTGGTGAAGGAATCGTTCCAAGCATTGCTCTCATTGTGGTGAACAACCACGCAATCAAGCGTTTGTTTGCCACTAGTCCTTAGAACTAAAGAAAAACAAAACAATGTTTTAAGCCTGTTTATCTTGTGAAAAATGAATAAAACTGAGGCAGTTTAACCCAATATAAGCAATTTCTTGTGGACCACGAGGATGATCAGGGGACTGGCGCACTTCCCGTATGAAGACAGGATGAGAAAGTTGGGGCTGTTCAGCCTGGAGAAGGGAAGGCTGTGTGGAGACCTCATAACAGCCTTCCAGTATCTGAAGGGGGCCTACAGGGATGCTGGGGAGGGACTCTTCATGAAGGACTGTAGTGATAGGACAAGGGGTAACGGGTTCAAACTTAAACAGGGGAAAGTTAGATTGGATCTGAGGAAGAAATTCTTTACTGTGAGGGTGGTGAGGCACTGGAATGGGTTGCCCAGGGAAATTGAGAATGCTCCAACCCTGGCAGTGTTCAAGGCCAGGCTGGACAGAACTGTGGGCAGCATGGTTTAGTGGGAGGTGTCCTTGCCCATGGCAGGGGGGTTGGGACTAGATGATCTTAAAGTCCTTTCCAACCCTAACTATTCTATGATTCTATGTTACCTCTTTAATTTCATGATCTGTGAAATTTTGCATCAACATCATTTTAAGTTTACACTGATTTAAAGATGACTACGCGTCATCTTTCTGCAATCCATTTGTGGGATTCCTAAGCTAGAAATTTTGTGCTAAACTGTAATGTATTTCTCTGTCCAAGTATTTTTTGTAAGCTCTGAATGGTATATAAGATCTGTCATACAAAAATAAATATAATGGTCAGCTCATTGACAAAAACATCAAGAACATTGGGTGAAATACAACTTTAAAAAACGCAACTTGTAAACTTAAATATTCTTACCGAGAATCTCTGTTATTAATCACCAATTCCAAATTTTGTGCTGATGATGAATCTATCATGGCTGTTTTCTCACTCCCCTGGAAACGCACCTTGAGCGATTTAGGAGCATAAACTGAATTCTGAATAAACTCTACATATTTTAGCAACGCTGCAGCAGCTGCAAGACAGTAATACCTTGGAAAGAAACAATCTTTAATGAATGTTGAACAGGGCTATTGAAATACCACAAAACCAAGCGCTGCACTACAGAAATTACATTCACACTTGTGCTTGACAACTACTGGGATTGACAGCACTGAAAACACAGTCTGTTTCAGGTATGCACAAACCCATGAATAGTGCACATATATGCATGCAAATAAAATATTCATGTTTGACTGTCTGTACACCTGACACCCCACTTGTACTTCAAACATACATATTTCAGTACATGACTTGAAGACCCAGGTCACCAAGGAGCATTACTTAAAACTGTTGGTACAAGGAAAACGAAGAGAAGAAAGTGGAAAGCTATGAAAAAAAGAAATAAATAAAACCAAACAAACAAACAAAAAAGAGGCTGTATATAGGCTTTCTATATCAGTTTCTAGATGTATCAGAAACACTGGAGGGCAGAGTAAAAGAACAGATCTCTTCTGGTTTTCTAGCTTTTGCAGCAACTCACAAGACTTGCGTGCTAAGTGTGCAAAAAGCTGTTAAAAACTTATATGAACACCGCGTGGATTTTCCTTATTTAAACATACTTTGACTGAACCTCCATGAAAACAGTGCTGAATTCAGATGCACACAATTGTTCTACATATTCCAAACCCTTAGTTTCATTGAAATATTTTCTTCTCACAGTTGTAAAAGTCACATTCTGTAAAGATGGGGGAGGAAAAGCAGATAGTTTTAAAAGTTACAAAGATTTTATCATCAGACAGACTTCTCTATTTTTCTAGTGATATGTGTTTCCAAGAAAATCTGTCATTTGGTTAAGCAATCTGTGTAAGTATTCATTCTAGCTTATTAGCACAAGCAAGCCATGCTACTGCCACTCATCTTTCCTTCTCTTTGCTAATAAGTACATATAAATAGGCTCACACTATTGGTTTGAGCAAGCTAACGTACATTTTTTCTTGGATATTGCTCTTGCTCTCAAGAACAAGCCAAAAAACTTGGATTTGGTTAAAATTAATGACTTTATGGAAAGTTATTTTCATGGTAGCATCAATGCTGACATTGAGACTGCAGTTTTATCTTGCCAAGGTTTAAGTCCAAGGGATCATTATCAAGCTTGCAATGATAAACTGGCAATAAAGATACACAGGTTAATGTAATGGAATGCGTGGAATGTGCAGGTGGTGTACACAAAACAAAGAGAAGAGGTCAGGAAGTAGAAAAGGACTCATGAAGAGGCCATCAGCAGTACAGACAAGAGTGCAATTAAAGCAGTATTAAATACAGTTTTTTAAAACTTCTGAGGCTTTGACTCTTATAAATTACATACACTATTTATCTCATGCTCTTTCACCCCGCAGTGTTTTGTCCTATTCTGTGATACATTAGCCCCATCTATTTATCAGGTTGAGAGAATAAAAAAAGAGCAAAGGAAACCACTTGATTTTTTTTAACCTCTTTAGTCTTTCCTAGGTTCAGTATTGCTCAAATTATTTCAACACTATAAATTTGAAACTTGGGTCTTTAATCAGAAATATACTTATCTCTGCAATTGTTAAGATTAGATCTACTAGTGGTGGAACAGCTTTTAGATTATTCTTTACCAGGGTAAAATTAGGCCCAAAAAATCATAAACCAGACAAAATCTGATCGCACTCAGGGTTTTACAAGTTGTGGAAAACTCTCAAATCAACAATTGCATAAAAGTGATCAACCAGAACTCTAAAATACTGAATGAAATTTAAGAGCTTACCCTGAAGTGTTCCATTATCAGACTGAACAATTTTGTTGTGTTCCCTGCATCACAAGCAGTGTTTGACATTATGATTTCTAGTGGTGTTAAAATCTTGAGTTTAGTAATGACCTGAACAAAAAAATGACAAAAATCAACAAAAATCCATATATCATGTAAATATGAACCAGCAATGAAGAACTACAGCATCCTTATATTTTAAAAATTACAAATATGTGTAAATATTATAAACAAAGACCAAACTTTCTGCTGAGTTCTACACTGAGTAAAATTTATCCATATCTATAGATATGGGTATCTAAATATACATGAAACCACATTAACAAAAAATACAGGTATCTATTCCCTGCCCAACACCAAAACATGCTTGCTGTCAAAGCAAATCATAAATATTCCATAGCTAAGATGGGAGAAGGACTTATTTTCAACAGACAGCAGCTTTCTGGGCTTGCAGCTGCAATGTTAATGGTGCTCTAGAAGATGAGGAAATGTAACATGTCTGAATATTAATAATCTTTTGATTGAGACTTGCTTTTGACTTTCTTGTAACCTCCTAGCATTACTCTCATTTTCACACACCCACTGCAGGAATTCAAAGTACATTATACGCTTTTCTATTTATTTAGTTCATATCAGAGAACAAACATTATGCATTTATATAATTATCCACATATTCTCAAGGAAGAAACATGAAAAACTTTAAGTGCTTAGAAGTTAAGATGCTGTCCTGGGTTCAGCAATAGCAGTAATTTTTTACTCCTTCTTAGTAGCTGATGCAATGCAGTGTTTTTGACTTTTGGCCTGGGAAGAGCACTGATAACACCGACGTTTTTAGTTACTGCTGAAATGTTTAGTCTGACTAAGGACTTTCTGAGCCTCCTGCTCTGCCAGGGAGGAGGGGAAGTCAGGAAGAAGCAGAGATAGGACACCTGACTCAAACTGACCAAAGAAGTACTCCATACCACAGCACATCATGCCCAGGATGGAAAAACTGGGGGCAGGGACCCGGAAGAGTTAGATCACTGCTGGGCCGAGCTCGGTATCAGTCAGCAGCTGGTGAGCAGTTGTATTCTGTTCCCTTGTTATTTCCCTTATTGTTATTGGTGGTAGCAGCAGCGGTTTGTGTTATACCTTAGCTACTGGACTGTTCTTATCTCAAACCATGGGAGTTACATTCTTTCAATTCTCCTCCCCATCTCTCTGGGAGCAGAGGGGTAGGAATGGGGGGAGTGAGAGAGCAACTGCATGACTTACGGCTGGGCTTAAACCACGACAGATGTGATAGAAGGGACAAGTTAAAATGGAAAGGTGAACAATCATAAAAAAAATATACACAAAATACATAATATAAGGGTATTGCACGGTGGGAGGGAAAGCTGCTGCTGCTGCCCTTTGTGTCTGATAATCATTACAAAGTTTTTTTCAGAGGCATCACAGATAAAGCAAACCCTGAGGAACTTAGAGATTACAAGAAAACTTCACTGAATTAATTTACAGAACATTCAAAAATAAAAGGGTGCACAAGAAAAATAAAATACAGTAAGTTTTGTATCAATCAGTAGCAAAACATGGACAGTGACACTATAAAAAAGCAGCTGATCAGCAGATAAGACAGTACTGTTAAACATGTTACAGAATGCAATATGAAACTAAGCCATGTAGTGCCTCTGGGGAGAAGTTCTGGGAGTTGTTTTGTTTTGGGGTTCTTTGTTTGGGATTTTGGTTTTTTTTTTGACTGGATGGCCAATACAGTATCAGGTATGCCCACAGACTGAAGAACTCAGTAATCTAAATGGAAAAATAAAAAGATACGTATACAAATAAAAATGCCATCTTTTAGAACAGTAAGGGAACAATCCGGTCCAGGCCTGACAAGCAGTAAAGGAAGATGTAAACTTAACAAGTTACAAGCCTGTGTAACAGAGAAAAAAGTTGTGTTATCATAATTTAAAGAAAAAATACAAGCCTTAAGAGAAGTAATAGTATTTTGTCATTAAGTGCAAGACAAAAAACAAAAGTAAAGGGATAGAGAAGGAGTTTGGGCAGCTAAAATACTTCCCAGTTTGACAAAGATAAATTTCATAGGACCCTAACATGGACCTTAACCTTGACACAGTAGAACAGGGGAGACTCCAAACATAGCTATTGCTAGCTAAAAAGAAAGCCTTTTACACTTAGAAGTAACTGCAATCTTTATGAGACCATAAAATTAATCCAACATTTCCTTGCAAGATTCCAGTCTTAACATTCTTTTGCTTACACAAGACTGGACTTTTTCCTAGGTACTTGTAGAACAAGTTTTCACTTTCACACCTTCAAGAGAATGGTTATTTAAGTTGCCACATCATCACCAGAACCTTGACATTTTCTCATGCACCCACATTTTCAAGGTGCACATTTAATTTTGAATTTTAGTACTGTGTATTACAGAAGTACTTCTGTAGCTGCCAGGTTTAATATGTACCCATGTGTGTCAAGATCAGGATAAGCTTGAAAAGTACTCCTGATTAAAAAAAAGAATTACATTAGTCAACATACATTTTAGTAAATAGATTTGATGGCTGTTTATATCCTGAGTCATAGCTACTTATTCTCTTAATAAAAATTAGTTTTTATTTCTTCAAATATTGTAAAGATCCTACAAGCCACATTATTTTCTAGCATGCATAACTACAATAAAACCATTAGATGTTTTACAAATACTTGCGCTGCATAAAGCAGAGATATTACTCTCCAAATTAAAATATTCAGTTCTCTATTCAGAACACTTGGCTGTGGAGTGAATTTCAGTTCAGGCTGACTGAAACAGAACATTTATGCAATCAAACAAAGCCAGGCCTACAGTTACCCTAACCTACAATACCATTCATGCCATTCTGCTCTTAGAGCTGTTCTGCCTGATGAAAAATATTTGCAAGTTCTCCTACCCCATGTTGCCCAATGATCTCGCTCCCTCACAATTCAGGCACACTGGTTTTTGCAAAGGTTATTTTTCTTTTGCAGAACATTCTTCCCACTTCATCTAAAACCTGAGGCACAGTAAGGACAATAGTGCTTTCAATACTGCACATTTTCTAGAACTTGTTACTTTCACATTTGAGAAGTTTCTTCTACAAACTTTTACGTTCCCATTAGTCATAAGCTTTGTTAAGGAAAAAAGCCATAATTAGCCTGGAAGGGACACAGCAATTAAGAATATGCAACAATACCTTGGCATAAGTTGTATTGTCTGAAAACTGTGATAATATCAACTCAGGATTTTTTAAGTCTATACTGGCCATTCCTACTTCACCTCTGGCAAGGCCTCTTCCTTCTACTACAGTTACAATAACTGACGCAGCACTATGAGTAGAGACTGCAGACGAGGATGTAACTGTAAAACAGTTGCATATATTTGGTTACAAGCCACTCCTTTAAGTTCACAGAATCATTCTTTGACATCATAAGAGAAATATGTATTTGTATTCCCATATAATGGAAATCCCATTCAATTTAACAAGCTTCATTAAAAATTAAAAATCCTGGTTGTTGAACTCCTTACTTGCCACACCATACAGGCAAGGCACTTTCCAAAGCATGATCAACACACGCTTACATTAAAAGACTGACTGAACGCATTCATTAAAGATTATCAGAACTAATCACAACTCTGTTGCAACTGAAAACACTTTCTGAGTCACTATAACTGTGCTAAACAAAAAACCAGTGTTTATAATATACCAAAAGGCATGGCTATTATCAAACAGTTGCCATTTAAATTCAAATGATGCATAGCTATTAACGTTAGTTAAAATGAGAGGTATTAATTGCAGAGAGATACTGTAATTGAATATTCCACTAAAGGCACAACTCTGATCGAGTTGCTTAGTCTTAGTCAGGGAACTTAGGTCAAGTTCGGGAAAACAAATGTCTTTATATACAAATATATATTTTTTATCTGATTTTATGCTAAACTATTCTAACATCTATATCTATGGTATGCTTGAGTCCCAGTAATTAGATTTTTATTTTGGTGTGGAGTTTTTTTTATCATTTTTGGTATCTGAAAATTGTTTCAGCTTGCATTTTCCCTAGTATCATCACAACCTCAATAAATGTCATCTCTTCCTTTAAACACGCAGCTATCTCTCCAAGACACCCCTTGCAAAGACTAAGTGTGAAAATTAAGATCCTTAACGCCTAATGCCTTCCTTTCTGAAGACACTAACCCTTGTTTTCATACCTAGTCTCTTTCTTTTCCCCCCATGCAGATAAAACCACCAACTTGACTGCCTTGGCAATTTGCCCAACACAACACAGCAAATCAACTTTGGGATTGTACTACATACATACAATAAACCTGACTTTTGTATCTAACCTGAACAGACCTGTCATGCCATCTTACGTTATTCAGCCAAATAGCTGAAATTTCAAAAATGGACCTAATTTTTATTCAGCTATGATTTAATGCAGTACAGTTGACTGGAGACAAAGGTTGATACATTCCTTTGTCTCACTCTTCCCACACCACTTCATACAGTACTTCATACTATTTCTGCTAATAAACAGAAGTTTAATTAGCACCAAGTTAAAACCCAACTGTCCTAGCATTATTCTTCTGTTAAAACCCAACTGTCCTAGCTACACCGTGAGCTGGGAAGTTGGACAGTCTCGGAGATGAGGTATCATCTGCAATCAGAATTGGGGTGATGAGAAGTTGAATGAAATGGGCTGGCCCCCCTACTTCTCCCCAACGTTGCTCTAGGTGCCTACCAACACAGATCAGTGCAACATGTCTAACCAACAGTAATAAAGTCCCAACACACCAAATTATGTTCCACATTTAAGAAGCAGTGCTCTTGCAATGGGTTGAGGTAGTTTTATTTGGCGTACCGAAATTCTCCTAGTCTGTGGAAAACCAAAAACGTGTACATTGCTTCTTTTGGTATCTCATCTAAGTTTTGGTTCATACTTGCAAAATGGAATTGAATTCTTCCAAATTCTACTGGAGAAGCTACTAATGATGTTTTGTTTGGAAATCTGCGACCAAAGATTGTGAGAATGCAGATGTGTAACTTGCTGAGCAACACTGAAGTAACTATAATACTACAGAAAGCAGCTGCTACATGCACTTTGCTACATAGCAGAATGTGAGATTCTGGGTATGCTGTAGTCAATCAAAGATCAGTAAAGGACTCATTAAGGACTGTCACACACAAAACAGAAAAAAATCAACTTCTCCAGGCTAAAGAACACACAGGTAAAATCAAAGGATATATAAATAAACTTTTAAATAATTTTGTTGCCTCTAAGAATTACCATTAAAGAACTTTAAGAACACTAAAGATGAATCAGTTAAAGAACTTTGAATTCCACCAGTTCTGCATTACCAGAGCACACAGACACACATGACCTGATACAAGACATCATTAACTTGTAGCATAACTTTTTCATGACTAGCTCATACCCAATGTGCGCGCATTCCTCTGAAGACCTAGTGTTCTACATCTTTGAAGATACCAATGCAAACCACGTAAAACTTGCATCAAGAGACCTGAGAATGACATCATGATATACAATGTACAAAGCATTTATAAGCCTAAGAAGAAACCTTGATTAGCAATGTGCATAAATTTGTGATCTTCAGTTCAGTCACCACACAAACCAACATGGCCACAAAAATAAATCCATTTTGGACAATTTGAAAAAAGTCTGAATTATAACTACAGTGATAACTTATACATGAATGGAGAGTGACAAGAGGTTTCAATACCAAAACATCTACTCAAGTATCTAATGTAGCACTTTCCTCTATGGGTGCATCTTGCATTGGCAGGCAACCTCTGTGGTACAAAACATATTACGTTCTGAGTTTTGAGTACACTTCAGTATCTTACTGGATCACAGTAAAAAATAAAATGTACTTAATAAAATAATGTAAGAAATGTAAGTAGGACTATTTCCTTTAATAGCTGTTAATCTTACCTGAATATCCCATAAGAGGTGTACGGCTTCTGCAAACAGATCTACTAGAAGAACGGGGTGTTTCTCCTACACATATGCTATTCAGGCCTCGCACAGAAGAACTCGTGAGATTCAATGTGCTAGTGTTTTCTATACAAGAACTTTTGTCCCCAAAATATGATTCTGAAAGGGGGAGGAAAAAAAAAAGAATTTTTTTTTTTTATTCAGAAAGCAATACATAAATATATCATTTTGAAAACTTTATTTTTCTTACTAGAGAGATATCCAAGCAACAACCTTGAATGCCACAGAAGCTCTCCAAATATAAAACAAAAATCAGTCCGTTTTGAAATCAACCCTTTACCAATGCTTATTTTACAGAATGACATAACTTGCAGCACCAATGAAAGCCATTGTTTGCGTTGCTAGACTGAAATACTACAGTAGAAGTCACTGTACCACACTTGATTTCATGTTCTAATGAATGTGGTGTCAGCTCCATCTGACATTTGCCTATCAGTTTTTAAATCTGTACCTGAAACTGCACGTGTTTATGTGTTTAATTATTTTTGAAGCTCAGCATTCTTTTTTTAATAAAAGAAAATAAAGAACCACGCTCAAAACCTCCTCTGCTTGAGAATGATCTGCCTTGGAATTTATGAGGTTCAGCTCTCAGAAATCATACAAACATCTGGGAAGTATTCATTACCTGCAGTTTCTTTTATACACGTATCTTTGGATTTATCTCTATTTTTAAGTCCTGCAAAATCTCTTACATCATTTTTCTGTTTAACAGATTATTTAAAATACTTTATTTTCAGTTCTCTTGAGATGACTAAAACCAACATCATACCCTTAATTTAGCTTGAAGAATTGCTGTAAGTTGCATAAAAATGAATTAAAATAGAAACAGTTTTCCACTTAACAGTTACAAAATACCAAGTATTAAGAGACATGCAAGCCCAAACGTTTCTGCTCCTTCTATTAAACTAAAAATAGAACTACAAGACAAAATACTTCAGCACTGTCCTCAGATGACACATTAATGGCATGACATTTTCTCACGGTTGATACAAAAATACTGACAATATTGTTTGGTTTTTTGGCCGGAGTTGTTTGGGCTTTTAAATCTTACAAAGCTGTGACATCTGGGGGAAAAAAAATATCATTAGTTCAGACTGTTTTGTTTGGAGGTTTTGGTTGTTTTTTTAAGAGTGGACAAATCAGCACTGCAATGCATAGTGATGATTTGTTGTGGGCTGGCTGAGACCGAGGGTATGGCCCTTCAGAGGCTCTGAACAATCCAGGCTTTGATGAGTTGGAATACATTTCGAACTGTTAAGAGCAACCATAAGTTAAGAGTAGTCATAAATAAGTTAAGCATCGACCCTTGTAAACCCTTACAGACACTGCTGAGCACTTC
>JASSUY010021652.1:4335-25864 GCA_032466535.1 Forpus xanthops | reverse complement strand
CTGCTCTCAGGCTAAAGCCAAAACACAGCCCTGTACCAGCTACTGGGAGGAAAAATAACTGTTACAGCTGAAACCAGAGAAGGGTTCTAGGTGGGCTCCACCAGGAGGAATGGAATGCAAGCAGACATCCCCATCAGCAAGGCAGTCTGATAGCAAAGCACCCTGAACACTGCAGTATGTACCTACTTCTCTCCCCTTATGTCTATTTAATATCTGCTACAATAATTGCGATTTCTGCTGTTATTATCTCCAGAAGCATGCTACTCGGGGATTTTGAGTGTCCTGCTTTAAGCTTTTTCTCCTATTTTGCATTAAGACACAAAATGGCAGTTCCCCACTCCACTCTGGATGGTCAGTACAACACTTCAGAATTGCTACATGAAACGTAGCAAAAGCAAAGAAAATAGAAGGAAGAAAAGAAATAAATCAAACAGAATTTGGATCCCTTGATAGGCGATGAAAAGGGCAGAGACAAACCCCAGTCAGGTCTTTAGAAGTAAACCCGTGGAGGCAACCAAGGACAAAACATACTACTGCTGGAAAGACAAGGCAGAAGCCTGTGGGAGAAAATGGAAGTAAAGGTCAGTTTGGCTGAAACACTGAAGGCCCAGCTAAGCAGAAAAGAAATGTACTCATTTTCTTGCAGTGAATTTGTGAGGATGGCAGGAGTCCCACTTGAAGATCACTTTTCAAGTACAGATGACATTCAGGGATACGCACACATTCACTCAGATTCACAGCAGGTATCAGAAAAATTAAAGTAGTCTTTTTCTCCATTGAGTGGCAGAAAAGATGAGAGAAGGGCACTGGGGGAAGTACAAATCCATGCAGCAGGCAAGGAAACAGAAGGGTGCCCAATGCACACATGTGTCAAGGTGCCCATCACCAATGAGCAATGCTGGCCTGGAGACACCTGGGAACATATTCTGACAGTGGCTTGCGTACCATAAGAGTGGTTCATGGGGAGGAAAAGTGCCACAGGAACCAAAAGCTTCCACTCAGCCTGGCCTGCCTAAACCTGCTAATTGCACACAGGTAATTCTATGGCTAGGAAAGGATAAGCAGACTCAGGCAAGTTAAATGACTGCTTTCTCATCAGCAGCTACACCTTTGAGGGACTGACCAGTTCCCTGCATAGACTTAGAACATTTCAGGGACATTAACAACTGATAATGTTTTTCCAAATGTGGCCTTTGTAGTTATCAAATGAAACGCTATCAGGAAACACAGGAGTTTTAAGTAATCTGTTACAGAAGCAGCCTTGGTGTTTGTTTTTAGCCTTCCAGATGCTCCACACTGTAAGCTCTGAACAAACTCAACAGCCACAATATCGGCTTTGAGGTAAGTACTTCTCAGAACATATTATTTCCTGAAAACTACACAGTACCTTTCCCTATGCTAGCAAACCTGGCAACACTCAAAACAGACTTGAGAACTCCACCAGCTGAATTTTGAAAATCCTTCCCTAAAAAACATACATAACAGACACATGCTTGCTTTAAAGCAGAAAAATCAACTTCAAAATACAGAACCTCAGTGCCTCAAAAATATTGCGGAAAACCTGGTTTTATAGCATAACAGTATCAGCTACTACACCTAATAACACAAATAAGAGGCATTATAATCATATTTATTGATGGCAGAAGTGTTAAAGTCAATAAACAAATTTGGAGGAGTGTGTGTCATACTAATATCCTTATACAAACACCTGCTGAAATGACTGCCAAATGCTGTCACAGCTTTAACCACATCAACACATTTGCAGGTTTTAAGAGATTAAATTAAGCTGAGTCTGCTCTCAAATCAACATTTATCTGAATATTTTACACCAATTATATTTCATAGTAAGAGAAAATAATTTCAAGTAAGATCATATTTCTTGAAAATTAAAAACTTAATGACACTGACAGGTCAAGCCCAAGTAATTTCAGAAGTTAGCTTATTTGATGCTTCAAAACAGCTCATGAAACCTGACCATAACAGTACAAGTTTTAACATCCACAGGAGACTTGTAAGCACAAATACTTCCAGGAGGAAAAGAAAAATGAGATTGATCTGCCACTCTGTCAACTGCTATAATCAAGAGAGTCTTGAATTTCCACAAATGCTATGTAAGTTTCTACTTTAAAGTGTGCTGGATAAGGAGTACATAATTAACTTTATTCAGTCCCGTGAAGAGACTATAAGTTATGGAAGAGTGACAAAGGACTGCCAAAAAAATTTAAAATACATAGATACACATGCACAGATCAAAAGGTTTATCATGTCCACACCATCTTCTCTACAAAACATATGTGCATGTGGTTTCACTTCTACTTGACACATGTTCAGACAGTATTTCCAAAAGCAGTCTTAAATATGACAACTGTCATAAAGAAATAAGGCTAATAAAAAGCTCGAAAAATAGTATTCAGTACACACACCCCCAAGACATTCTTACTAGAAAAAAAAAAAAGGGAAAAAAAAAATTAGGGTTTCAAGGACTAATCTGCAGCTTTTAATCAGTTTTAACACTGTAACCTCACTTTTTTGCTCTGTTTTTCTGTATCTTCCCAAAATGGGGTAGGGGAAACACACCAAAACTAAAAAGTCCAGAGATGCAAGACACTGGGGGTGGTAGGTATTCCCAAACTGGCATAGCATTGGGATTATTCCTGCAAACTGGGGAAAGAAAAATGGTGAGAAACATAACCAGTTTTAAAATAGAGGAATCCTTATCAAATTGGGAGTAGGTCTAAAAAAACCTCTGAAAAACAAAATTAACCCATATTGAACCTATTTGAACAATGACTCATCTTGCCTATCGAACAAATTTCAGCAGTAACAAGAGTTCATGATACAGTGCCTTAAGTAGAACTGGTGTAATTTGGGAAAGAAATAATAAACTATCAAGACAAAAAAGAAAGTACCAACACTATTCATAACAAGAAGGAAATCTCAAAATGCAACCAAAATGTGAGCTGATCCAGCTCAGTAGTTTTGGGTAGAGAAAATCTTGCCATGCATTTGGCAAACCATGGGTAAGGCATACTGCCAACCCGTGAGATGACAGCTCCAACTACCTCACTGCTGAATTAGCTTAAAATTGGAACGGAACAGAACAGACAACACAAATTTAAGTGAGCAGGAAACAAAAGTACACACAAAAGAGATAGCAATAAAGAGAAAATAATTTACGGAACAGGAATACAAGGCAGGAGTTCTGAATTTACACACACAGTAACTGTAAGAACATAGACATCTCCATAACAAATTGTCAACCCAAACCCAAAGGAGAATACACCCACTCACCATTTTTATTTAAGCAGCAAAATCTCTGGGAGTGAGCTGTTAAATAAATGTATGTATCAATGGTGTGACTGACACTCGTTCTATGTCCTTGCAAACACCCCTAACAAGTAGCTGAGGCTTAAAAGTGATACAGTAACAAAGCCTGAAAGACACTGAACATAGAAATGGTTCATTTTACTCCTTGTCTCAGAGCAAGAAGTTTCACACACCAGTAGCAGCTTTCCCACTGATTCAGGGCAGCATTAAAAAGGTTAAATTATAGATGTCAGGTTGCTTTCGAAAGCAGAGACCATTTTCTCTTGAAAGCTGATTATCTCTCCGCAGAGAAGCCACTAGAGCTACGAACACCATCCTCACATCCCCAAAAAACAATCCCCAAACCACTCAAACTGAGGAAGATGACACACAAAGTTCACTGAGTACAGAACCAACATGCCCTACAAGCAAGAGTGCTGTGGCGGTATTTCACTGTCAAGTTCTACTTCCCCAAGGTGGACTTCAAAACAACCCCAAAACCCACCCCCCCCCAGAAACAAAGGCACATACGCAGCAACTGTCTTCACTTCATGTTTAATATTCATGAAAAAGCAGTATTAAAATAAGAAGTAGCTGCAAAGTCACCTACTACTAGCATGAAAGAGACTTTAATAAATACCATAATGCATTTTAATTATCGTTATGGAAAAAAAACTTTACAAGTATTTTCCAAGCAATGTCCAAAGTAGCTTCATTCAAAGATAAAAATCTAAGAGGTGGTATTTCTATAAGCTTCTGATGGCACAGGTCAACAAGAAGGATTAATCTCTGACAGGAGTCAAGGCTGCTGGGAACTGGAAGAGACCCTGTAAGAAAGATTCAGAGACAGCTCTCCACTCAGAGAAGCAGGTTTCAGTTTGGAAAGGGGACAGACCTAACATCAAAAATGTATGCTCAAAGACTACAGAGGATCAGACTTACTGAATACCATATGGAATAAAGAGATTCTGCCTTCTGGGAAGCAAGAACTAGACACAATAACCATTACCAACTCCTAGAGTATTTTAAATATACATACCATTTCTTACTGATAATAAACTGTAGATATATAACATTATGCAAGCTTACTGCAATTTGTAATGGTTCACTTGAGAAACAAGATGTGGAATATCCAGAATTTTTCTTGTACTGAAGTTGCTTATTATTTGACTGAAAAAAGAAATAATTATGCTTTAAGCAAAAAGTCTCTGTATTTGTATAAAGCAAACACACATACACAACACACTCACCAGGACTCAAACAGCACCTTTTTGGAACATGCATTTTCAGCTTTTAAGCAGAGATACCCAAATGAGACAGCTTATTATTCTTTGGAAATAGGTCATGCAGTTACGATGGCCTAAAAAGAACAAGAATAGATCTGATGCTCAACTCCATCTGTATTTGCTCAAAAGCTCACGTTAGTTTTACAACATGTTTAGATGCATTTTCTATAAGGAGCACATTAATTACTGGTTTTATCTACATAGAGAGTTTCTTTAAGGTTCAGATTATTTTTGTGTTACTCTTCAGATTCAATGGAAATCAACTTTTATCTAATAATCTGATCTTTTCTCCCCCTCAGCACATGGTGAATCCCATTACAGCATCCTCACATAGGTCACCCAAATCAGATGGGAGAGAATATGCTGCCTCAAAGGTCTGTCAGGTCAAACAGAACCCTCAAGATACCGCATGCTAAAATACAGCTCATATACACAAGGCAAAAGCTTCAGTTCTTAGAGCTGGCACAAAGCAGACAGGGAGTGAAAGAAGACAACTGCGAAAGATAAACTGGCTGCAAGCCCAAACCTTGTTCTCAGCTATATTTCTTTAAAAATTATCAACCATCACAAACAGCAACTCTCATCTCAACCTCCTTCACTAGGGAGTTCATAGTCTAAAACTATCTAGCACAAAAACCATGTGTGAACATAAGTTACATACAGGTCCTATTTTCCTTTTCAGAAGCAATGAGGAGAAAGTGATAACAAGGATTTGATGAAAAATTCTAGTTTCTTTCCCAAAAGAAGTACTGAACGCCATGTCAAAGACGGCATTCCTAAAAATAAAAAATACATTAACATGCACATTTTCATTAGACATACAGAAGAACTGTGCAAGTACTGCATGCTTGAGCTACTTGTTAGATAACTCAGAGAGGGGAGAAAAAAAATCTTTTTCTTCAAATAAGCAGCTCTAACAATCAGACCCAGCATGTTTCAAACACAGGTTTCCCATCTGCTAGAATGAGGATGTAGTTTTATTCCTTTGATATTTTTTTAAACTATCCTGTTTTCCCAAACTGATGATACTGTATTACAGCATCATCTATGACATTAAAGAAACTAATACACAAATATCCAGGTGGCTGCTTTGCAAGTATTTGATTAAGAGAATTTCCCTTCCTTCTTAATAGACAGCTTGACTACAGCTCTGCCAAGCTTTCACTGAGAAGGTACAAGGATCACTTTTTGGGTGCATTCCTCATTAATAAAGCAATATTCTCAAAGCTGTAGCCTTGCTGCATGATTCCTTGATGCTACAATTAAAAAGCTGACCAAGTAGATTTTAAAGGTTCAGGAATATAGAGTATTTAAGAGCCTTTCCTCATTACATTTCTTATTACATTAGAATGATACTAAAGAAAATAGTCCTTATTACTACAAACTGATTTATTCCACACAATAGATGGAATACTTATTCCATCTATTCTGACTACTAACTCAAGTTTCCAACTAGGACCAATTTAATTAAAATTTCCTGGTGATATTACTTCATTTGTTAGAGCACTTGGGTTACCAGTCTCAAAGGTCATCCCCCTCTTTGGCTGAAACACAGCAACTTTGAGATGACAGAGTAGATTTAGATCAGATAGAGGAAAAATTTCTTCCCTATGAGGGTGGCAAGGCACCAGCACAGGTTGCGCAGAGAAGCTGTGGCTGCCCCATCCCTGGCGGTGTTCAAAGCCAGGTTGGACAGGGCTTGAAGCAGCCTGGTCTAAAGGAAGGTGTCCCTGCCCATGGCAGAGGGTTGGAAGTGAATGAGGTTTAAGGTCCCTTCCAACCCAAACCATTCTGTGAGTCTAGGAACTTCCATCTCATTAGAAGAACGTAGCCAGTGACAATAGAAACTCACTGTAAGAGGTTCAAATATTCCCATTTTATTCTGCATCACAATTACTGTGCTGTTTATAAAAAGGCCGGACACTGGCAGGATGAAAACCAGCCTCCAAATCTTACGTATTGGCAAGAGGGCAGATGCTGGCTGGGGTCAGTTGAGACAATTAAGTAAATTAGTTTTATGGAATAGCCATTAAGGAAAACTGGTATTTCCATCTTGTCTGACAGCCTGGCTCAGGCTTGATAACATTTTTTCCTGAGAAAAATGTCATAGCTAGCATATGTAAAATAAATAGGAGATTTTTGTGAGGACAGATTATTTCTAATAAAGCAGAGTACCTGAGCTATGAAGCAGAAAGCTTACATTCTTTAATTAGAGTATTCTGGGTATTCTTGATACTAGTGAACTCCAAAGCAGAATGAATTAGAAGTTTCTAAATTCCTGGTTTTATTAACTTCCGGCAGCAATTATTTCAGCCTAATCTCATCCTACATGAGTAACTGCCTTTAGCACTGTTGGAACTAAAGAATGAGCATGACACTTATTTTCTCTCTGGTTGAGTTTCTGGTAACTGGAGGGGGGAAGAAAAAGAAGGGGGTAGGGAGAAGCCACAGTATAGAAATGAGTAAATTCAGTGAAAAAGCAGAGATTCATTTTAATGCATCTACAATTTGCATTTCAAATTTTCTAGTCAGTAACCATTTGCAGAGATTGTCTGTGATGCATGGGAAGCTAAGAGAAACATGGCTCCCTCTGAAAGGACAGCAAAGTGTACGTAATAAAACAACCCACATAGCTACAAGTCTCATTATGACTAAACACTATTGCAGCTATTCAAGCCTAACTCCCATAAAACAATATCGGGGCACAATCATTTCACCAGTTTTTCAGGAAATGAAAGCTTCCCACAGATTTCTCTGCCATAAGCCACATCTGCACAGCACTGTTGTAACACAGGCAGAAAAGAGAAAAGTATAATATATTTCCTGCTACTAAGAGTAGTAGCGGATTTGGAGATACTTGCCATGCAAGGCCATCTGCCTTCTATGGCCTCTACATCAGAAACAACTGACATGTATCAACACATTGGACCAACTAGAACCTAGTTATGTCAAGGAGCAGTTTTGATATACTAAACTAAGAATTTCCTAAGGTTCATCAGAATTGAGAGTTAAAAATGCCAATCTTAACAAGGAAAGGCAGTCACAGGTCTAGCTTGAAGTGACAAAAACCCGAAGTAGAAGAAAAGGCAACAAGATGAAAGGCCAGAGAGTTCTTTGGGGGGCTATAGTCAATATTGTTTTCTCCAAGAAAGAAGCAAGAGGAGGAAAAAAGCACATTACAGTACTTTAGAGCTTCCTGGGTTTGGATGTCATTCATCTCGTTCTGTATCCTACTATTATGTTACATCAGAGACAGAAAAATAATAGTAATCAAGATCCAGGAACCATCAACTTAAGAACTTTATATGATTTAATGTAACTAGGAAAACAGAAGATGACCAAGAAAACTTTTGATTCTTCTTTTTTTTTTTTTTCATAGATCCTAAATAACACTTTGTCATAGCCTTCAGAAACAATACAAGCCAACAGACTACAAAGCATAGTTTTTCTGGAGAAAACTGGAATAGACAAGCAAATGAAAGGAGGGAATTCTCCCTCTATACTCTGTGCTGGTGAGACACATCCCCCCCCTCACACCCCGCAGTCCTGCTCTGGGGCCCCATCCCAAGAGGGATGTGGAGCTGTTGGAGCGAGTCCAGAGGAGGCCATGGAGATGCGCCAAGGGCTGGAGCACCTCTGCTGTGGGGACAGGCTGAGACAGCTGGGCTGGTTCAACCTGGAGAGGAAAAGGCTCCAAGAAAACCATAGAGCAGCTTCCAGTGTCTAAAGGAGCTAACAAGAAATCTGGAGAGGAGCTCCTGACAAGGGCCTGTAGGGACAGGACAAGGGGGAATGGCTTTAAACAGAGGAGAGATTTAGATAAGACATTAGGAAGAAACTCTTCCCTGTGAGGGTGCTGAAGCACTGGTACAGGGTGCTCAGAGATGCTGCGGTTTCCGCACCCCTGGCAGTGTTCAAGGCCAGGCTGGATGGGGTTTGGAGCCTAGTGGAAGGTGTTTCTGCCTGTGGCAGGGGGTTGGAACTGGATGAGCTTTAAGATCCCTTCCAACTCAAACTGGTCTGGGATACTATGAAATACATTCTGTCCAAACAAAATTTCCAAGTTATGTTCAGCTGCAGTGGCACTTTACACCAGCCATTAGTCTAGGAAGCAGCAGACCGAACAGTTCAGAGGCAAAAAGCTTGGCTTTAACTTTGACAGAGAGCTGGGAGGAAAACACACCTGGAGCTAATACTCATGATTCTGAATATCCAAGAGCATGTCACTAGAAAAAGATAACTGAGTTGCAAAAGGTAAAATATGAATTCTGCTACCTCTTTTAGCTATTTCTCCTATCTTGCTATTACAATGATATTAAATACATATGCCACTTAAATATTTTTTTAAAATATTACAGCTAACAAAAGCACAGAGAAAACCCCCAAAACCAAACAATACCCACCCCAACCATGAAATGACACCATGTCAACTGCCACCATATCAACAATGTGACCAGCAACAGTAAACTAAAAACTTCGATACACCACAGACTGAGAAGAAAAAAACCCTAACTCAGTAGTTCCCTACAAAATACTGTTCTTCTATTCACCAAAAACCAACCTCTCTCTTGCAGTACATATTTATACTGCCTTTTAGCAAGTCTATTCAATGATAATTATGCCAAAACATGTGCACATCAAAAAAGAAAGCACACATTTATTGTCCTTGATCAGTTCAAAGTATGTTGGATCTAACGTATTTTGTAACAAGGTGGAATTTAACAAGACTAACTGTGGCAAGGTTTGCACGCACCAGGTCACACTTATCCGACCATTACTTACGCTGAAAAGCTTTCTAAATGACTGTTCCTAATACTCTATTACTACCAACTCCAAAGTGCCTGACAAGAGCTGGAAAGCATGGCTCTGTTTAGCTACTGAATGACTGTGAGAAAATAATGTGTGGAACTATAAGCAAGCATTGTCAGGGTGCGGGAAAAAAATGCTTTGTTACTCATTACTTTTCCAGCACATATGTTATTAAGATGGGTTAAGAAACCTGACATCAGACTCAAACACTAGTACAGCAGGTAGCTTCTGACTGAAACCTAAATTGGTTAAGAGCTACGGTAAAAATAAAAAGCTGGTATCAACACAAAATACCATAGTACTAAGGGCCAATAGACTATCTAAACCCAAGCTGCTTTGAGAACAAAAGGAAAGTAAGCCCTATATGGAGGGCAATTACCCATATGCAAACCTTCTGCTCCGGAAGAAAGATTAATTGAGTATCTACCAAGCTTTAAAATATTAATATATTACATAAATACAAACTGGAAGAACAAAACTAATTTTAATCACAGAATGGTTTGGGTTGGAAAGGACCTTAAAGCTCATTCAGTTCCAACCCCCTGCCACGGGCAGGGACACCTTCCTTTAGACCAGGTTGCTCCAAGCCCTGTCCAACCTGGCTTTGAACACTGCCAAGGATGGAGAAGCCACAGCTTCTCTGGGCACCCTGCGCCAGTGCCTCAGCACCCTCACTGGGAAGAAATCCAAATCTTCCCTCTATGAGGTTAAAGCCATTCCCCCTTGTCCTGTCCCTACAGGACTTTGTCAGAAGTCCCTCTCCAGACTTCTTGCAGGCCCCCTGCAGGTACTGAAAGACTAAGATCACCAACATGTGTTACAAAACAAGTATAAAGAAAGATGGAAACAATGTTTTGTGTTACACGTTCAAGGTAATTGCAGCACAGGGAGGATACTTTGCTCTTCCATGCCCTATAGAGTAAGGATCTCTTAAGCACCCAATCCAGCAGCTATTACTCTTGGACATCTGGAGAGAGAG
This sequence comes from Forpus xanthops, assembly GCA_032466535.1. Lineage (NCBI taxonomy): Eukaryota > Metazoa > Chordata > Aves > Psittaciformes > Psittacidae > Forpus > Forpus xanthops. The sequence continues at coordinate 15,484 of JASSUY010021652.1, read as the reverse complement.
GAGAAAAACTACATTCTGATTTTTATTAGAAAACCAAATGACTGGTTTGCTATATTAATCCAGGCTTTTACCTTTGTTGTTTCTCTCCTTCTAAACAGAACTTTTCTAAAACTATGAGGTTTTTTTGAAGACACATACTTCTTATTTTAAACAAAAAATTACAAAAAAAACATTAGTTATGCAGCCCATCCCACTGCACTTCATAAACAAGCATTCTACAATACTCTCCTAGTTTTAAGTTTCCCATTTTCAACTCCAATGGAAGCATGCTATGAGATGCAGCCTGATCATATATTTTTTACCTATGAAAGCAGTACCATATGTAAGCTGCTGCATCAATGAGCTTCTAAAAGCTTTTTTCAAGTAGCTATTAGATTACCATTAGTATAGTCTATTAACACTGTCATCTCACTGTGAGGAGCTCTTACACGAGTTTACATAAACATTTAAGGGTATTTGAACTTCATAAAAAATGCATTTTTAAGACATAACAACTGATTTTGACACAGAAACTCTGCTGTTAACAAAACTCAGACTAAAACACCAGCAGCTGCAACTGTTAAGGTGTGTGTGGAGGTGGAGGGCAAATATCAGTGTATTTGGCTGTCAATTATATCTTCTGGCAACTAATTATGTTAATTGCAGCAACATTTTTTCACTGAGATTCTGAAGTAAAGTGTAATGGCAGCTTAATTTAAGAGCTTCCAAACTGTTTGCAGCCAATGCTTTCAAGTTTAAAACTCTGCAGATGATGCCTCCTGTATCTTGATGTTTTCAACCACTCACAATTTCATTAAAAATAAATAAATCAAATCTAGCTTTTTCTCAGCATCTCTCAACTATTTTTCTCCTAGAGAAAATCTGGCTAAAGCTCTGGTTTACTGAACAACCTGGAAACACTATCTTGAGAAAAAAAGAAGAAAGTGGTTTTGTTTCTTTTCTCCACCTCAAATAAAGGAGCTGCTTGCTATTTGCATTTCAAGTTTCTTAAGAACACTGACACAATCAAGCTCAGGCAGGCAGTGTAAGCTTGACTACCTGAGAGCAAGCTTAAGTCACAGAATAGAGAGGAGCTAGTAATTTTTCACACTGTAAGATGTCCAGAGGAAAGTGCTGAAAGTTTTCAATAGGGCTATTTTTTCCTCTCCCCACTGCCTTTTATGTCCAGTCTTTCCCTGTACTCACAGCAGAATCCTTAACTTTTCCTTTTCTTAGACAGGTCCTCCTCATGCACCTAAACATGCATTTTGTTTAGTTTCCATAGTTCTGGATATTCATCCATTTTAAGACCAGAGAGAATGGTTCTTTGTCATTTATTCCATATCCTTTTTGAAATCCTGAGCCACCACGCTCCTACAAACTCCCTATAATTTGTCATGCTTCAGGACGGTAAATTTCTATTTTAAAATAATGTGTATTAACTGTAAAAACTGCTTGAACATAGGCAACAAAAGGAATGAGGAAATGGCATTGTTGGAGAAAGAGTCCAATAACTCAGCCCCTTCCAGACTCTACAAGCTCTTCACTATACACAGTAATCCCGTGTTGTGAGTCATTAAGATATAGACTGAAATGGCCACAGAAAATTATCAGAAGGCCACAAGGATCTAAAGAGGCTTTATGAGGACAAAGCAGCATTCTTTATCACCAGGCCAAATAAAACAAAGATTATCTAGAAAACTGACTATTTTAATAGGCAACTTGCTCCTTCATGTATGAGTAGCTCAGTGACTACCCATCTGCCTCAGGTATTTTCTCTCAGGCATAAACACAAAGCAGGGTATTTAAAGAACAAGACATTGAAGAGTCTGTAGACAAAATGTGTATAGAAAAAAACTGAATCATTAAAGTCCTTTTCTGATTATTTTGCCTACATTTGATAGAATCACAAACTGTTTGGGGTTGGAAGGGACCTTACAAGCTCATTTAGTTCCAACCCCCTGTCATGGGCAGGGACACCTTCCACTAGACCAGGTTGCTCCAACCCTCATTGAACCGGGCCTTGAACATTGCCAGGGATGGGGCAGCCACAGCTTCTCTGGAAAAAAAAAGGTGGAAAAAGACTGGGTAGAGAATGCTAAAAGATTTCCCATGGCAGCTGCTTCATGGGGAGGTTCCTTTCCATCCCGTAACTAGTGCTGACTCCCTCTCTATCCCTCTATTCCCAGTAAGACTACACAGGTCTATCCTGTCCCTCTTAGTACTTCTTAGTATTGATGAAGAGTTAAACACACACATACAGAACAGAAATGCAGCTGTTCGCGTATGCATAGCTGTAAAGGCACAAGGCGTTCTTCTGCAGACAATTTTGGTATAAATATAAATAAGAGTCATGCAAGAGAAAAGTCATGGGTGTACAGCCCTGGAACGCTTCCATGCACACTGATCCACCAGGAAAGAAAAACCTCTCATTTGGCCAAACTAATTTTACTTAGTACGTCAACAGACTAGGTCAGTCGCAATACCTCAGCTGAAGAGGGCTGTCACCTACAGCATTAATTCATTGTGGTTTTTAGGTCATTTGGTTTTATTCCTGCAACCTTTTAAGGACGTAGATTATTAACATTAAGAAGGAACATCACATTACAAGCAAGAGATGGCTAATGAACCACAGATAAGCCCTGTATGGCAACTACTCTTCTAGATAATCATCTCTTCTGGAGGACAAACTGCTCAACTATCATGTAAAATAAAGACTTTTTCTTGGCCCAAAGCATTGCAAAATTTCCCTTAGCTTACAGCTCCATACAAATAAGGGGAGAAAATGCTAAAATACTGGAAGAACATCAAAAAAAAAAAAAAAAAGAGAAAAAAATCCATGTGAACATAAGGAGACTTGGTTTTTCGCTCCAAGGATACCTGAGCACTGCCAGAGGTGGTCTGGAGAGTTTATAGAGCATCCAAGAGTTTTCAAGGCAGCCATGGCTTTGCTAATTATGGCTTATTAGAGCTAAAACAAGATAATAAGCAAAAGTTCACCTCAAAATGGTTGTTCCATCCATTTTGGAAGGGTGACCCAAGTAAGAAGCCCAGACTCCTCACACAGTCAGCAAAGGGAGAAGGTGCCATCAGAGAACAATTCCTTCATTGTTTGACTCTAGCATTCTCATCAGGCAGGTAACAGCTCTCCCACTTCCACTGCACATACGAAGACTAAGTATTTACCATTCAGATTTCCTATTACATGTATTACTAGTACACTGTAGCTCCAGTCTAACTTCTTTGACACAAGGAATGCTTTGTTATAAAATACAAATTTGTAGTACCTTAGCATCTTGAAAACCTCAGCCCATTTTCACTCTCCTGAGTACTCCACACATCCAAAACTCCCATCCTAATTTCAGGATGTTTTGGAAGACCAACCACAGTCACTATACAGTTTACACTATTACATAAACATGAGTATTTTCTACACTGGCAAGCTGTATTAAGCAGTCAAAGAATCTGTATCAAAATAAATTTCATCAGCAAGAAACCTACTATGAAGGAGTAAGAAGAATATTTTGGGTTAAATCAAAACATCCTCATCACAGCAATTTAAAGATTTTATTAAAAGTACTAAAATATAACTTGTTAAAGTGTTCTACAGTTGTAGAAACTTATATGCATTACCTCATTCCCTCCCAAGTGTTAGAATCAGTTTCATTTCATCATCTTCCTGGTCCAGAGATTTGAGGGGAAAAATATACCAAACATTCTGACCAGGAGTTAGGCTGTAAAACATTCTAAGGTACTTCTACACACTTGACCAGGCAAGTGAAACATCACCAAGCCTTTACAAACACACTGTGCTTATTTAATAACAGCTACAGGGCTAGCAACTGATGAGTTATTTGTAACAAAAAACTACTTCAGAGTAGTAGCAACCGTTTTACAAAATTGAATGTTGATGATTTCTTTAATTGTATCTGCAGGAAAAAAAGCCCAAATCCAAAACCACAGAAGAGAGCAATCTCAAAGGTGATGTATGAAGACAGGCACACAGAAATAAAGAAGCTGCTGCCCAGCCCTGTGATCAAATTTATACTGCTCAAACTTGGTCATAACAAAAATAAAAAGCTTTTATTACAGACGTACAGGAAGAGATTTATCCATTAGCACTAGAGGTGTCAAAAAGCAAGATGTCCAAGACATCCAACAGATCTTCTTTAAAAGAATTAAGATCGCACAATCAAGTGCTAGGGTGGGCACAGAGCCGTAATAGCCCTCATCTCTGTTCAGAAGTAGAGACTCCTCATACACAGTGACCTGAGGAGGGTCCTTCAGTCTCATCAGGCACATACCCCTGGTCTGTGCACACCAAGCTCTATCACTACAGCCCCTTCACTCTCTTCCTATAAAAATCTTGTGCTCTTCCAGTTATTTCCATTTGTGCCAGGATGGATGATGTACCTGATTTGGAAGCCCTACATACTTAAGGGCGGACTTCAAAGTAATATCTCCACCCCTATTGTTCATCAAGGAAACACTTACACTACTACTGTACACCATCATGTTTAATTCTGTGAATATCCTCCTGGTACAAAGAGATAATCAATTCTTTTTCCATGTTATTGTTTTAGGCTCATAGTTTTTGAAAACATTAAATAAAGAGGTTCTACTGTACCAATTCATGGTTTCAGGGGTCTCTGCAAATGTAAACTGTAGTATGTCATAAGACACAGAAAAAGTCACCTACCAGACAAGATCACACCAGTCAGAACATACCAGCTAGAAAAACAGAGTAATAATATATTCACCCTCCTACACCTTCACTCTGAATTACAGTAAATTTGCTCAAAGTGCAGCCACATGCAGTCACTCCCCCTTACAAAGTATGATCTCAAACTAACAAATCTCAAACTAATGAATCTACCTGCTGCACTGAGGGTTGTGTAACACCAGCAAATGGGATTTCTTTTCCTAGCCCTATTTTCTATTATCATCATCTTGGGTTCAGTTTCCTTCAGCCTATCAACAGTTTCATCTGTTCTGAACTTTCCAATCCAACATACTTGTAAACTACTCAGTTGTTTCACTGCTGTTGATTTGTAGTGGCACTGGAGACACAGCCACTTAGTTACTTCAAACACTTAAAGCGGAGGGGGAACCCAGACTTACCCTGAACAGCTCATGGACATGGTTGCAAGCAATACTAGAACAGGAAAACAAAAAATAATCATACTGAGTTAGTTTTCACACAGGTGTACACCTGCACATTGGATGTGCAGTATTTCGGGTTTGTGTGAAAAACATTCATACCTCTCTGCTCCTGCTGGCTTGCTTGTGGCCATCCCTTCTCCTAGTTGATCATTTGGGATGATGGCCACACAGTTTAAGAACTCTGCTCTCAAAGACTTGCTTGAAACTGATGGAGCCAAGCCAGAACTGGTTGCTCTCATCTCTACATACTCTATCTGACCCACAAGCATGCAAGCTAGTATTGTCTTCCAAAAGGAGGTGGGGAGGGTTTAAAAGACATTGCTGTTTATATTCTTTCAATTGCTCCTTCTTTCAGATACCACCACTATACAGCAGGGATAGAATTTAAGTATTTTCAAGGAACTCCTTTGAATTTAAATACCACTGAAAACATTTGATGACAGTAAGGGAGTATTTAGTGAACTACACCTTCCAATGTTTGATCTGAATTGTTTTAGCTTGTGCTAATACTTAGGAAATCAATTCAGTAGCATAAGTCCTTAATTTCAGTAACCACACTTATCCCATGTTCCTCTTTACTGAACTTGCAAATCATACAGTCACACTCACTACGGTGCAACTGACATTCTGATAGAATGGTCACCTTCTCCCTCCACCTCAAAGATAACAAAAGCATCTTGATGCCACACAAGCATACATTTCAGAAACACACCACCCCCCAAAGGTCTCTGGAAAGCAATTCAACTTGCGAAGAAAACACACAGCTCACAGCTTCCCTATGCTCCCAAATACGAGCTGGACAAGTGGGCATTTTTCCAACCCTGTGAAGCCTAAGGTTTCCAGCCAGCAAAACCGGAAGGCAGGCTACTTTGAAATACAGATTACACCCTGAAGAACCCTGGCTATCAGACAGTAGCTGGCTGACAGTATTTCTTTACCCCTCAGATGTCAGAGCATATGCCGTCATTGATGATTAACAAGTAAGGAACACAAAAGAAATTTTGGTGCATCAGTCAAACCATGATTGAAAAAACTGTGAAGCCTGACATCAATTCAGACTGCTATCTTTGAAGTGGAATACTTAACAGCCAGTGACTTATTTCACATCAGCGATGTCTGGATTTCCAGTACAGGCACAATGATGAGAAACAGGCCAGAGCCTGAACTATGATGGAACAAATCCTTATCTCCAATTGATAAGACACACTAGTAGCAGACAGGTGTACTGCACTATCTACAGTGACATTCTGGTGTCATGGTATAAGCCCAGCTGGTAACTCAGAACCATGCAGACGCTCACTCACTCTCCCCTTCTTCTTCCCCCCCACTCCCAGAGGGATGGGGAGGAAAATCAAAAAAATGTAACTCCCATGGGCTGAGGTAAGAACAGCTCAGTAACTGAGGTGTAACACACACCACTGCTGCTGCCACCAATAATAATAATGATAAGGGAAATAACAAGGGAAGAGAATACAACCGCTCACCACCCGCAGACCAATACCCAGCCTGACCTGAGCAGTGATCTAGCCCTTCTGGGTAACTGCCCCCAGTTTATATACTGGGCATGATGTGCTGTGGTATGGAATACCTGTTCGGCTAGTCTGGGTCAAGCGTCCTGTCTTCACTTCCTCCCGGCTTCCCTTCCTCCTGGCAGAACATGAGATTCAGAAAGTCCTTGGTCAGACTAAACATTACTGAGCAGCAACTAAAAGCATCAGTGTTATCAACACTGCTCATAGGCTGAAAGTCAGAAACACAGCACTGCACCAGATACTAAAAAGAAAAATTACTGCTACTGCTGAACCCAGGACATCTGGGAAAATATTACGGCAGTTGGAAGTGTCCAGTTATAACCAGAAATTAACAAGTAAACAAAGCCAGGGTATCACCAAAGACTTATTTCCATTAACACTCACCTCTCATGTTTTCAAAGTATATATATAAAAAAAAAAAAATAAATAATTTCCAGAACCATTTCAAGGGGAAAAAAATAAGTTAAAAAAAAAAAAACCTGAAAAAATATTCCACTTTTTTTATCTCAGATTCTCAAAGGACCTCTAGAAGATTCTGTCTCTGGTGGAGGAACATTCAAGGCCTCGGTTACAAAGCAAAAGCTATGAATGTAGGATGCAGATACTAGATAACAGAAGAGAAAGAATCTTAAACACCAAGAAGAGTCAGAGCGCATCCATTCTGCTCCTGTGCTTTCACCTTTCCGGCATAATTTGATTCCAGAGATCTGCAATGCTTGAAGAAACACTAGTTAGAGCAAACAATTCAGCCCTAACTCTGTACTAACCATTGCTTCTAGAGACAAAAGGGGTTTACAGATCATCTGGCATTTTCACCTTTTGAAAAAAGCTTAAGTCTTACTAGAGGAAAACCTTACATGCAAAGCATCTACAGACCCATGGCACTATCTTTTACACAGCCAACTCCATAAACCACATTCACTTTCTCAGCAGACCAATGCCTGTCACAGATAGCAAGAGTCTGGAGTGCAACCTCAGCAGAACAGATTACAATAATCTTGTGCATGCAGATTGTATAGTACATACACTTAAAAGCATAAAAAGCCCCATGACACAACTACATTCATTTAGTCTGTTATGTTGTCTTTTGAAGCGCAATCATAGCCACAAGCAGATTCAATGCCACTGAAAACTCAAAAGAAAAGAGTCTTTCATGAGTTGTTCTTTAAAAAGATGTTTTGAATGCTCTGGATTTAGCAAGTAAAATATATTGTGTGCACTTCGCACATGCCACATAGGTCATGAACAAGTAGATACTTTCTTCCACTGAACTAAAATATAGAATTAATTATATTCCAACCATTAATTATATTCCATCCAGAACAGCATCCTTAGGTCATTGTTTGGTTTTCCAATAATACAACTGGAACATTCTAAGTGTTCTAACATGTACCAAGGATATTCTACAAGTGTACCAAGCTTTGCCATATTTCCCCTGTACTTTGGTTCAGCACATGGAGTATGAGCCACCTTTGTTACAGTCAGGCTCAATACAGCCATAAAAATTTTATGAAGATGCATTCTAAACAAATGTCAGATTAATTCTTGAAATATTTACTCTCAAACTATGACTAATTAAAAAAAACTGTTTCTATTCTATAGATTAAATAAACATTTTATATTAAAGTGACAGTATATTACTTGAAGTAAATTATTCACATGTAATTGTTACTATTTTACATAGAATACAGATTTTAATAATAATTCTTTAAAATATTAACTTTCAGCATGCATCATGTCTCACCATTCTGAAGTTAATCCACAGCAGCTATGGCTGGTTCCCAAATATTTCATAAAGTTTAAGGCATAAAGCACAAATAAGAGGATAAAGCCTTCACAGCACAATTCTCCAGTATATGGTACCTATTCAAATATGACTTGCCTTTCTAATCATTTAAGCAAAGAAATATGGACACTTCAGAACACCATCCACCCTTCTGGAAGACTCTCACCCTTTAGTTCCTCGAGGAAGCTTGATCTATGTAGCCTTCACACATTCATCAATAACAACAATACAATCCTCTACTAAGATCATCTCTGCTTTTTCCTCTTCATCATATTCTCTTTGCATTTCTATCCCTCACTAGGATACACCAAATCCCTGAGTTACCTCCACTTTTTGACCACAAAACAGACTTCTCCAGGTGAGGTTGAGATCCCTACATCTGGTTGTTCAGTTAAGGACTGAAAAAGGCTGCAGGACAACACCCCCGTCTTGAGTCAGGACACAGTAAGTTAGAAATGCAAAGAAAAAAACCCAAACACAGCCACGAAAATACACAAAAAAACCCTCAAACCAACCAACCACAACAACAAAGAAAACCCAACAGAAACAATTGAGAGTTTAGGTTAAAGTAAGAATAAAAAAAAAAACTGGACCTCCACACTTATCACAATTAAAGTTATAGAAGGAAGAAAAAAGCTATCACTTTTCTTTGTTCAATACACATTCTGATTCTCCTGAGTGGGGGTGGAAGGAAATGAATTACTCGAACTTACAAGCTCCCATTTTCCAGTAACTTCTGTAGTTTCAGCTGAAGGAACTGTTATTCATACATTCTTCCCAATACCAACCTTCCCACACCCAGAGACAGAGTTCTACCAGTGTTAGGTAACAGCTATACATCATACTAACACCTTATCATGATGTGGGCAATGCAGCAGCCCATACTACTCAAATAACAAAGCAGCACATACATAGGCACCATGTAGAGAAACACTCCACAGGCTACTCTAGGCCTCACATACAGGCAAGAGGCTGACAGCTTCTTTAAGCAATATACACCTATTACTTCTAATTAAACATACAGAGAAGCAATTCAGATGTATCAGGGCTCCCATCTGCTACTAAGTAAAGCAGACAGTAACAACATGAGATAATTTCTGGATCAAATGTATTAGTCAAACACAGTTACCTGACTGAAAAAAATTAAGCATTAAACATTTATAACAACCTAGACTTGGAGAGTAAAAGTCATATTTAGAGCTCAGCCCAGATTTACTGCCAGGCAGTATAGCGCTAAATACATACAATTAAGCATACACAAACCAGCATTATGCTGACAAGACTTTAAAAGCAGCAGTTAGGTAAAAGACTAAAACCATTCTTAATTGCAGCAAATTCTCCTACATTGCAAGGATGAGAACCATTTACACTATCCGTGGTACCACCTGTTAGGCACAAAATGTCAGTATTCCTGCAGACAAAGTGAAGAGCTGCAAGATAACATAACAGGTTGAGAAATCTGTTAATCATGTTCCACACTTAAGAACTAGTGCCCTCAAACTTAAAAAGTACAAGAAGTCACATGGATTTCAAGAACCAAAATCCTGTTTGACTACTTCAGCTTAGACTTTTAGGCTAAAGAAAAAAAAAAAAAGCCTTTTAAAAATACCATTTGTGTTCTTTAGAGAACAAATGGGAAAGGAAAGAAGCTTTCTTTTATTAAAAGTTGAAGATTTGCAAGCCTTCAGCTACAACACTGTTGGGAATGGAAGAAAAACCTAAAGAGCGAAAACTAGAACCAACAGAGAGAACAATCAAGTTGCCATTAATAAGTGCCAAAAAAGATCTGGTTTGGTGCTCCTGGAGAAAGACAGAGCTGCAGACATCTTGCGTAAAGAGCAACTCTGAAAGAATTTTCACCTTCTATCAAACAAAGCCTTACTATGAACAAGTGTTGCCTACTGTAAAGACACTTGAAATAAAAAGAAGGGAAGGAAAAAGTTGTACCACTACCCCATTCTCCCCACCCATCACCACAAATGGAGACAGGAGACCAATGTGCATCAAAACACAAGTTAACAAAAGAATACCAGGACTTCACAGCTCTGCAATGGGACTGCCTCAGACAAGACACCATGGTTGCCACCATAAAGCTGTCTCTGGCGTATCCATTACGAAGTGTGGTGCCATAGCAAAGATCAAAACCAAAGCAGCTAAATCGTGGACTTGAACATTCAAAATATTGACAGCATCAGACAAATATTTTGTCAGAAAACATTCGCTGGAAGTAATTTTGAAAGTGCCACTGAACTTCATTCTGCCACTATAAATGAGTACAAGAGTTTGCCAGTGCCCTTTCTGGTACTCACAATTATAACATTTTATTCCACATCACTGTATTTTTTTTTTTTAATCAACTCTATTTTTCAGAATTAAGAGTACAGAGAACAAAATATGATTTCCTGGAAAACTGAAGCAATTAAGGACAAATGCTTCCATCCCATCTGAAAACAAAGCAGAAGTCTCCCATCAAAAATTTGCTTTCACCTGGCAAATTACATGATTTATGTAGGACAGTTCTACAGAAAAAAATTAATTCCCATGTGTCGTGGTTTGAGGCCCCTCAAACAGTTCTGCTCACTCCCCCCTCTTTCTTCTCCAGTCCCGGGGAAATGGGAAGGAGAATCAAAAGAATGCAACTCCCACAGGTTGAGATAAGAACGGTTTAGTAACTAAGGTATAACATAAA